>BGPR01002202.1:152011-190170 GCA_013235015.1 Araneus ventricosus | reverse complement strand
CTGTGACGCTTCGTTCAGTTACGTATTGCTGTTTTCATTAACCTACTTATGTAATTGATTTTCCAAAAGTGCTAATGGAAAATATCAGGACACAGTTGAATCAGGGGATGACTTTAGACTGCGATTTTAATACAGATTCAGACATATAAGCAATCATGAATAACTTCGCAACCCCCTTACCTCATTGAATTTATTCTTATGAAGTAAGTTTTTTTATAATGTATTTTCATTAAAATATTTATACTCACATGCACAAATGAAACTATTTCTTTCAGACAACTAATAAAGTCAGAAACATAAAGAGCCACACACACACACACACACACACACACACACACACACACACACACACACACACAGGTCCCCAAAATTCTTTAACTACGTTGACATTAAACCAGTGGGAGTGGCCTCCCCTAAACTTTCTCGTATACTGCTCAAAAATTTGTCATTCCCCCTCCCCTTGCGTGGATAAAAAAATCGAACCTACTGTAATCCAGAATGCAACGAATATCAGAAGGTTTTTCATTGCAGATTATAGTGATTGTAAAATATTTAAGTGAAGAATCATATTAAAAGAGATGCCTATGTATTAAAACTTAGCAATATTTATTTTCCATCACACTCCAGCAAGATCCGCTATTATACGAGCGAGCGAAAACAAAACAGGAGATAAAACATATCTATCACAAACTCCGTCTCAAGGTCAAAGTGACGTAATCCTCCCGCTTGGTACCAGAGATTGCTAAGTACGCATGAGCATGGAGATAAGTTTTGAAACGAATGCTTAACAAGTATGCGATTATACAGACCGACAGACAGTCAACCCTTTGGCCCAAAATTTTATACGGACCTACATTCATGGCGATAAAACTGAGTACCAAATTTTATTCATATAGCTATTCAAGTTTTTAGAGTTATAGTGTTCGCATGACTTCGAACATACAGACAGACAGACTTCCCGTTGACGGATTTTGTTCAAAATTTGATAGAAACCTACAAATTATGTTTAAAGACCACATATCAAATTTCATCCCGGTAGCTCTAATAGTTTTCGAAATATCGTGTTCACAGACAGACATAATTCCAAAATTGTGTTTTTCGAACTCAGGGAGGTCTAAAACGTGGAGATTCGTCAAAATCTCGAGTTCGAATTTTTTGACGATTACAATACTTTCTCTTTGTATACTTCGTATACGAGAAAGTAACCAGCGGGAGTGGTCTCCCCTAAACTTTCTCGTATACTCCTAACACATGTAGAGAAAACTAGAATAATAAAAGACGTCAAATAAACTTCCGTCGCAAGTAAACCAAAGTTGGAACCACGCGTGGTTTGAAGGATCAAAACAAATTCAAATCCTCTGCTCATTCTTTTGCGCAACAGGACCTGGCGAGACTCTCTAAATGTTTGCTTCCTTACAAAATCACTCCAGAATTTGTTTTTGGCAAACTGCCAAGTTTCGGAGCGTCCCTTCCTTGCACAGGCATTGCCACTAGTAGGCATGCGCAGGGAGTTAGTTTCAAAACTGAACAAGTATGCGATTATACAGACCGACAGACAGTCAACCCTTTGACGGATCTGGCCCAAAATTTTATACGGACCTACATTCATGACGATAAAACTGTGTACCAAATTTTATCCATCTGGCTTTTCAAGTTTTTGAGTTATAGCGTTCGCATGACCCCGAACATACAGACAGACAGACTTCCCGTAGACGGATTTTGTCCAAAATTTGATAGACACCTACAAATTATGTTTAAAGACCACATATCAAATTTCATCCCCGTTGCTCTAATAGTTTTCGAGTTATCGTGTTCACAGACACACACACAGACACACACACAGACACACACACAGACACACATACAGACACACACACAGACACACACACAGACAGACATAATTCCAAAATTGTGTCTTTCGGAATCAGGGAGGTCTAAAACGTGGAGATTCGTCAAAATCTCGAGTTCGAATTTTTTGACGATTACAATACTTTCTCTTTGTATACTTCGTATACGAAAAAGTAAAAACGTCTACCATCTATCCAGGGGTCGAGGCAAAATTTAACCCAAAATGGGGGTCGGAAATGAAAATACTCTACGCACCCCTGCTGCGCGAGTCCAGTGGTCTGCCCTTTAGAGCGCCAACACACACACAGAGACTCACAGACATTCTCCTTTATTAGTAGTACAGATTTATTTCCAAGTGGCGCCGTGTTTTTCTAAGTTCAGATGAAAATAAACTGCGATGCAAAATAAATAAATGAATAAAAGATTCTTCCTGATGAGTTCCTTCCAACACTTATGACCCTGAACAAGTGTCCCTCCCCCTTCGAGTATGTAACTAAACACACTCGTCTGTTCCCTGTTATCAAGAGAGTCGTCTGATTACCCGTTCGTGGCGCATGACATCATTCGTGTTTGGTGATTCTGTGCCCGCGCAGGTTCATGGACCTGTGGGCATACCGGTTCCAGGCAGCTGAGAGTGATTTTAAATTTTAATTTAACAGGTTGTTAAAAGTGATGAGGGTCACTGTGGAGAGTTTGTGTTTGGTTGTGTTTAAGGAGGAAGTTTTGTAGAGATCGTCACAGGTGATTTGTAAAAGGCTCCATTTTTTTTCCATATAATTCATAATCAACAAGTTAAATTGACAGTATGGGAGAAAGGCACATGGCGTTACATGATGCATTGTTATATAAATGATTTAAAAATCTTGATATATTTAAATTTAAACGCCAATATTCGATATTATTTATTTATTCCCAAAAAATTCACAGAAAAAATTACAGTGTTGCATTTCACAAAATTAACATCAGATAAAGAATAATTATTGAAAACACTAAAAATCACAAAGAAATAACATGAATATAAAAGTTGTAAACACTAAATTGAAAAAAAAATGTATCAAGAATAGTAATTATGCACTCATTTATATGCAATTTTAAAGCATTGGAAAGCTTATTAAGAATTCAAAAGTAGTAAGCCCTAATTTTTGGAAACATTAAAGGGCATATGAAAAATATGCAGGTTTTGAATACTTGTTAAAAAATTTTATAAAATTTATATAATGAGAATTTATCAATGTAATTAACTTTGACAAATATATTTTCAAATACTGAGTTATTTCTGAAAGTTCTGGTTGGCATATCAAAATGAATACAATTAAGAATATCACCGCAATCAATAATATTATTGATAACTGTATAAAAAAAAAGGATCATGTGATATATCACGTCGGGCTTGACTCAAAGGTGGATTAAAGGTAAGGCTCTCACCAAAGGCCCAGAATGCAAAAAGGACCCCGGAATGAAGATTTTTTTTTTAAAAATATTTATTCTATTTTTACTATTCATATTTATAATACTTCAATATTAAGAATTAAATTTGCTCTTTATATGCTTTATGGCGCATTAAATGTTGTGAAGAAATTAACAATTATTTATTCAGTGGGAATACATAAAGTAATTTTGCTAAGAAAAAGCCAACTGAGTTTTCTTTCGCGCGACGAGTTCTTAACTTTTTCGATAATATTTATTTGCATGTATTTAAGATATAAAAATAAAAATGCTGAATTCAGAGCGTCTTAATTATCAAGAAAGATTAACAGATTAATTGACGGAGCGAAGCGAGGTCTACGTTTTAACTCCAGCATTTTGCACTTGTCTGTCTGAATGTTTGATACGCGATTACGACAAAATGCGTTGTTCGATTTCCTTCAAATTTGGCAGAAATATTTCTTGAAGCAATAGAAAACGGTGTATTTTTTTTATTTCTATTTATTTTAATTCGGTAATAAAATAATTATTTTAATTATATATAATAATTATATTAATTGGTGATAAAAGAGTGAGTGGCTACCAAAAATTAAAATATTGGCATCAGAGTTGAATTGAAAATAAACACAGTTCGCTTATGGTTATGTATCGCTATCCGCTTTTCGCTAAATTAATGTTGCCTATTTTTAAAATCTTTGGCTATCTTTTAGTTCTAAATTTATATTTAAACTCATTTACCATCTAAACCATTTCTTTTTTACCCTATATGGAGCAGTAACCAATTTAAAGAACTTTAAAAATTCGCTTGTAATTGTTAAGCCTAAATGGAATAATCAAACGTATCTCGCCAAGATAATTTCGCCTGCCTTATAAATCGTCTGATCTTCATAGCAACGTCATCTTTTCGATTTTATATATTTCTTTGCCAAATTGTAATATTTATCGCCAAGTTATTTTGAGTTCTTAGTTCGAACAAAGTGAGTTGGAAAAAATATTTTAATCTGATGTCTATTTAATAGTGAAATTTTCTCGATGATATTTTTTAAATAACCAATTTAAGGATTCAATTTTTCTCTGTGAATTTTTGGTGCCATCTTTTTCAAAATATTTCCATATGCCGCTTAAAGATAAGCGAAGTAAAAGAGCTAGAGATATTTTGCTAATTTAGCAGATTGCGAACCATTTTATCCATATTAAACTCCAATTCGTTCGCACCATAAGAATTGTGCTAAACTTTTGTACACCAGTGTATCTCCTGGAGAGTCAAATTATGATGTCAGGTGTCTCTAAAAACAATGCTGTCTTCACAATGAATAACATTTGCTAAGCTTTTAAAAAATGCGATGGAGAGGAAATTTTAGATTTTTTTTTTATTTGAGGGGTGTTGAAAAGCGTGAAATAGAGGGCGCTGCTAAACAGTCCAAGAAAGTAAAAGGGAGTTTGTTTACGGGTAAGACAGGAAAAAATGACCCTGGTAATAAAAACCAGATGGGCTCTGAAACCCCACTTGTGAACTCGGGGGTGTTAAGGAAATTGTGGACTATTAGAGCTACCGGGATGAAATTTGATATGTGGTCTTTAAACATAATTTGTAGGTTTCTATCAAATTTTGGACAAAATCCGTCTACGGGAAGTCTGTCTGTCTGTCCGCGTTCATGTGAACACTAGAACTCAAAAGCTGGAATAACTAGATGGATACAATTTGGTATACAGTTTTACCATCATGAATGTAGGTCCGTATAAAATTTTGGACCAAATCTGTCGAAGCGTTGACTGTCTGTCGGACTGTAAAATCGCATACTTGTAAAAATTATATCTCCTAAACCCTTTGGCTTAGATAAATAAAAATTTGTATGACGGTTGCTAATATTAATTATAGATCTGTGATCAAATTTCGTTCCAATCGGTTAAAAAAGGTCGTCCAAATTGTATAAAATTTTTCTAATCCGCTTCTCCATACGCATGCGTACTGGTAGCATTATCTGTGCACGTTGAAGGATTACGTCACTTTGTCCTTGAGCTGGCAAGAGTGGAACGTAGCAGTGTGTGATAGTTGCTTTTTAATCGGTACGCATCTCTTTGAGTCTGATTCTTTAGCTAAATATTTTACAATCACTTTAATCTACAATGAAAAACCTTCTGATAGTCATTGGATTCTGGGTTACAGTAGGTTCGAATTTTTTTTTATCCACGCGAGGAAAGAGCGCCTTTTTGGGGAAGTATACGAAAAAGTTTAGGGAAGACCACTCCCGCTGGTCACTTTTGTATCAAATCGTTTGGTATGTATTCAGCATTGAAAAAATTAACTGCAAACGTCAATTTGAAATTCAATAGCAGCATCAATAAAACCTCAATAAAATATCATCTCATTTCAATAAAACCACAAATAATTCTAAATATAACTTTTCTTCACATATTACAAGAATTAATCTATGTGTGCCTACATGTAAACAATTTTTACTGATAATTTATTCAGCAACATCTGTTCGCAACAGAATGATGACAAAAGTAAGTTCCAAGTTACGAGAAAAACAGAAAATATGTTCGTAGCGGTTTCGTTTATTTTTATGCAGCCCTTTCATAAAGTAAGAGCCTTTATTGCTTTTCCATAAGCGACTTGCTGTTCTTTTTCATTTGATTGATTCATCAAAATATCAGAGGTCATGTGGTTTCCCTTAAATATCTCTGGCATTCTAACTTTTCAAGAGTAACGAAAAAAAAGAATATTTTAGAGAAAATAAATATGTATGAGATGAGAATAACGTAAATGATAAAGTTAGAAATGCATTACCTGTGTATTTTATGCATGTGGGTGTATAAAAAGCATTATTTTTGCATATGCAAATGAATTTACTTAAAAAATATATAGAATAACCGAATTTAAAAATAACCTTATGCGTTTCGAATTTGAAATTGGATAAATTAATACTGTATCATGATGTTTTTTTTAGAATGGTTAAAAAATAGTTAATTTAAATTTAGTTTTAAAATTGTTTTGCATTATGAATTATGAAATTGAATTATAAGGAGAAAAATTCCTTAGTGTATATTTTGTCTTTGGAGATTATAATAAAAATATATAAAATTTTAAAAGGTCTTTTATACTTCGAATAAAATTGCATTTTCTGTGCATAATTTATTTATTCGTGAAAATATGTAAATTTCTTTTGAATACAACCCAAAAGTGTAAGCAGCTTGTTTCAAAATTAATTATTTTCAAATATTTGAAATAGAAACGAATTATAGTTAAAAATAAGCATCTTTTTTTCCACAAAACGTTGCATTTTTAATACTGACTTTCTAATTTTTAGAATGATGAATAAATTCATACTACAGATTGAGAAGAAATTAAAATTTTATTAAACTGTAGAATAAAATGTAAAAAAGAGGACACGCGTTGAATTTTTACGCTAATATTTGAATCTTAAAATGGTTTCGAATTACAGATCGATTGTTCTAATTCGCTTCTTGTATGAAAGAGCGACTTTCAGGACCTAGAATGTACTGAAACGTTTAGTCTTAAATTACTTTTCTTCCTTCTTTTTTTTTGCGTACTTTTTATCATGTGTAAACATGATACTGTTTGGGAAATGAGGTTAATGCTCTTCGCGGAAGCAAAAAATTTTCGTCATTGCCACAAACACATCGTAAAAGTTTTTATTTGTAAAGAAGTCGGCTTTCATCAGTTTTGTTTCGAAATAATTTAATACTACGCTGCACTGTTCTTACTTTCTCGTATACGAAGTATATAAAGAGAAAGTATTGTAATTGTTAAAAAATTCAAACTCGAGATTTTGACGAATCTCCACGTTTTAGACCTCCCTGAGTCCGAAAAACAAAATTCTGGTATTATGTCTGTCTGTCTGTGTGTCTGTCCGTAAACACGATGACTCTAAAACTATTAGAGCTACGGGGATGAAATTTGGTATGTGGTCTTGAAACATAATTTGTAGGTTTTTATCATATTTTGGACAAAATCCGTCAAAGGGAAGTCTGTCTATCTGTATGTGCGCGGTCATGTGAACACTATAACTCAAAACCTTGAATAGCTAGATGGATAAAATTTCGTACACGGTTTTATCGTCACGAATGTAGGTCCGTATAAAATTTTGGGCCAAATCCGTCAAAGGGTTGACTGTCTGTCGGTCCGTATAATTTACTTTTGAAGAGAATCCGTATCTCCACGCGCATGCGTACTGGAAGAACGGAGAGGAATTTCATTACGGAGTAGAGAATTACGTCAGTTTGTCTTTGAGCCGGTAAGAGAGGTAAATCGTTACGCATCTCTTTGAATTTCATTCTTTGCCTAGATATTTTTCAATCACTATAATGAAAAACCTTTTGATAGTCATTGGATTCTGGGTAACATTAGGTTCGAATTTTTTTAGCCACGCGGGGGAAGGGGAAACGGCACTTTTTTGGGGAAGTATATGAGAAAGTTTAGGGGAGAACACTCCCGCTGGTTTATTTTTTAACTGCAGTTGTAAAAATCGATATAAAAATAATATATTTACAGAACACAATTTTTAAAAAATAATTTTCAATTTAATTTTTTAAGTTAATTAATTAAAAACTATAAATGTTTCATTTAAACGTTTATATTAAAAACTGTTCTTGCTTCCAGTCAAAATATAAGTAAACTATTTTACTACATGATTATTTAATTATGTAAAGTTATTATTTTTTAATGTAATTGATGCAAATATAAATCATTGCCCAATGTAGGGTTAATTAACATTAAAAATACAGCAAAAACATAAAAGGTAACTTTTTTTAAAAAATGTTCGTTACAAAATTAAGAAATGAATCATTGCTTGTTGGTTTAAGTTAATTAAATTATGAAGAAATTGGTTTTCGGTCCAATAAGAACACTATAATTATAATCTTGTGCCTTTGAGAAAATCTTTCCTTTTGGAAACGTGCCTTCATTTACTGCACTTTTTAATTTATTCATTATGATAACATTTTCTAACATTAGTAAACTTTAAGATGACGTCATGTAACTTTTTTAAACCTTATTGCGATCGTCACTAGTGCAGTTTTCTGAATAAAACATTAAGATTTTCTTTAAAAAATTATTAAGTTACTTTCGCGAGAATTTTGTTTTTCCAATGCGTAAGAACAGAAAGGAGATCAATTAATTGTATTACTTTTTTACTTGATGTGTTTAATTAGTTGATCGTCTGTAAAGTATCTACGTAGAGTTGAGTAGAAAAATGTTGGAGTCGCTAAAACTGTCATTGAGCCATATTATTTCAGAGTGTTCCACCATTTTAAAAATAGATAAGAAAAATCTAACAGTTAAGAAAAGCAGTCTCAAGATTTCATTAAAATACACGATATAATTATTTTGAACTAAATTTCTTTTTTATTATACTTTTTTTATATTCTTATTACTCCTTTATATAATATTCTAAAATTTTAGTAATTAGTTAGTGTAAAATAGGGTTCAGTTGAAAATAGGGTTTGATTTTGATAGTGAAAAAAGTTTTCAAAGCCTTATACTATGTTTAAAATTATGAGGAAATATTAATCCATTTCTTAAATTGAATAACTGAGTCATCTTCATCACCAATAGCACGGAAAACACTAATTCCCCTTAAGTTGTTTAGCATCTTTTCTTCCCCAAATTTAGTTCTTTATTAATATTTTTATCACTCAGATCGGTCTATTTAACGGTTTGAACTAGATAGAACATTCTTCCATCACATTTTGCAACTGCTGAGAGAGAGAAATGGTGCAATTCTGAAGCAATTGGGAAATTCAGGAATCTCTAGTATTTTCTACTCTATCTACGAGATCATAAAAACACCCATTTCTCAGCTCGTTCATCTTGTTTCCAATATCTACAAATGCAGCTTCAGAGTCTGGATTCCATTAGAGCAAAAAAATCTTTTCTATAATAAATGAGTTAAAGAAATATATATTTTCTGGGAAAATTTTTTTCTGTATTAATAACTTCAGATAGCAGGTTTTAATGGGAAAGAAAAATAAAAAGCAATATACATGAAATCTCTTTTCTACGTCGTTTGGCCTTGGCTCCTGTTCATTTCAATAGCTGTATATATAAAACTCAATGTGTGTATGTTTGTTCCAGCATCATTTCCGAACGGCAAGGGATTTTGATGAAACTTGGTACACATGTTCCTCATTAACCCACTTGAAGTATAGGAGGGGTAAATAAACCCTAACACAGTCCCTCAGGGTAGGGTGGGACAAAGTCTTCAAAATGCATGTAACAAATAGGCCGATTGACTCACTTCGCGATTTCGGCTGCTTGGGCGATTTCGATGAAATTTGGTACCAGCAGTGGCGAATCCAGAGGGGGTCTATCGGGCTGCAACTCCTCCCCCCCAGAGCTAAACCAAAATTCTTGATTTTATTTAAAATCACTACAGCTGTTTTTTCTTAATCTCCCTTTTAAAAAGTGCAAACATTTCTTCCTGGTATTTGACAGTCTCGAAAGTTTTCCCACTTTTGTAGTCATTCCACTCGTATTTGCAGCGTTGACACGGTCAAAAACATGTTTTTGCTAGTTATTTCATTGTGTTTTTTGTTAAATTATCGGAAGTATTGTAGTGTTCTTTATGATTCTTTTTGTCAGGTGAGTAAAGTTAAAGTGTTTTGGTTTACATAAACCATGAGGTTTGACATTTGTCACTACGTTTCAAAATTTTTATGACCTCAGCACCACCTCCCCAGACCCAAATCCTGGATTCGCCACTGGGTACCAGGATTGGCGCCAAGAAAATATCGCTAAAGGTAGATTTATCGTTTCAAACAGTATTGATATACACAGATTTCACTGTATTATTTTTGTTTATTTGAAAGTTACTTTACACAGGATGGCAAAAAAAAAATTATAGTTGTTAAAATATTATTGAACGAAGAAAATTAGGCGAATGAAATAAACATTTTATGGAGTTGAATATTTGGTCGACTTTCCTACTAATTTATAATTGGAACTGGTAAAATTTAAATACGATTGCTACGGAGACTGACAAGAGAAAGATAACTGAATTAGGCAAGGATTTTCAGATTTATTATACATCCTAAAGTGATGCTGATCTTTATTTAAAGGGAACTGAAATTTTTCGTATTATCAAAATGTCGATGTTTCAATTATATCCTCACTGAGTAGGATACAATTAACCGATTCCGGAAATGAATAATATGCATAGATTCGAAAAATTTCGAAAGCTCATAACTTAAGATTTAAAAATGTAATGAAAAGGATACAATACAATAAAATATCTATTATTTTGGACTTAAATATACAGTTTTTGCATTATTCTGCGAAACAGTTTTCTTTGTTTAGACATTGAATCTTATATTAAAATATATCAGTAAGCATTATGCATTTGCGAAACCTTTTCTACTTATTTCTGGGTAGTAGTATTTTTTTACGATACTTTTCTTACTGGAAAAAATAATTTTTCAGATTTCCAAGTTATATGATATTCAACATTTTAAAATAAAATATTTTTTGGTGTAATAAGATGAAAATAAGCAGATTGTTCTTACGGAAACTAAATCGCATATTGTGCCGACTTTGGGGTGATTTTATGTAAAATCGTTTTTTCTAAGAGTACCTATTTGTGATTATGTATTTGCAGATAATCGTATCACAACACATATTCGATTTTCTACCAGGAAAACAAATACTTTGAGATACAAGTATGTTTATATTGTCTTATAATGTAAACCTCATATTCTTGCTGTATGTATTATATTTTCACACGTTGGCTGCACTTTGAATCACGCTTCTGTTTGACATTTATTATGTAATTAGATGGCCCTTCTTTACTATAGTTAACCCTTTTGTCGTGTTGCTGTCTTTTTGAAATGAAGACACCAGATTTTAAAAAAATAATTCTATTTTGGACATAGGCACATACAAGACAAACAACACACATAAAAGATACGGTGCAGTACACTGCACTTAAAAGCCAGAGCTATTCCAAAATAACGACCACAACTAGGCCTAAACATCTCACCTCGCTTCTCGAGGTTGTCACCCAAACTGACTCGTTTACAAAAAGCAGCCCTACACTAGCAAAGAATTGCGCCAAGCGTTCTATCAACCATCTGCAACGGTAGCCAAACATTACACCTTTGATAGCGGGTGTGGTTTATAAACTACATATATCGCATATATACCCATCAATAAGAATTAGATTTTGTTATTTGCTCTGTGATGAAAATTCGAGAAGAAATATCTATCTAATCTCTAGAAATATTTATCTCTACTAAATACAGTATAACCCCGCTAATCCGAACTAATTGGAACCGGTGCCTGTTCGGATTTAAAAAAATTCAGCTTACCCGAAATTCCGATAAAAATAGAAAATGAAAAGATGTGTGCTGAAAAAAATGTAAGTTATAAGTACTCAGTACTACTATCTCTTGAATTCCTTTTTATTCAAAAGCAATAGAAAGAGAATATGTCTCCCTTTTCATTAGAATAATGGATGTGCTCCTGCATGAAGTGACCTTTTCTTACGGCGAATTGCGTTAGTTTTTTCAATGTGTACAAAATTATGCACGCTGAAAAAGTGCTTTTTTGTTTTTAGTATGTATATTTAAATCTTTTCAGGTAATCTTTTCAATTATATATAATTTTCGAAAATAAAATCGGTTCGATTAAGCGGAATTTCGGATTAGCGGGGTTCTACTGTAGTTGCACAGAGGTTTACTATGATGAAAGTTCTGTAGTTATTATTATGTATTGCTCCATTATTTAAAAGCTGGAATTTATTTTTTGAATTCAAAATATTTTACAATTTATTAACCGCTTAAGACCATAACCCGCGCCCATTCGTTCTACATAATCAAACTATGGCAGTTTAAAATAATTTGGTACTGATGCTTTCGCTGATACGGAAACCCTCCGCGCTTTTGCGCATGCGGCAGGCGGAGTTGATTTCACCAAAATAGGGGGGAAGAAATAAAAAATGGAAGGGGGGATGTTTACATGTCACTTATCAGTGTATAACATTTTAGATTTATTGATTTTTTGTAGTCTTACTAAAAAAAGAATAACTAAAAAAAATATACTCCTAATCAGCCTAAGGTCATGACGTAACAAAGAACTCCGGAAAAGTGCTAAGTCTTACTTATTACCTGTCACCCCTTTCCGTAGTGAAATCGTCCAAAAGTGCTAGTCTCGGGGTTTTGAAACGAAAAGTATATTTAAGAAGTGACTTTCACGGACATAAAGCTTTCGTCTTCGATCTAGGTAATATTATCCGTCATTATAAAAATAATATTATACTAAAATGATTATGTAATATTATTAAAAAGAGTCAAGTGCGCCGCGTTAACTTATTTTTCTAATCCAATGCGCATATTAGTACGCAGTTAATATAATAAAAAAATATAGAAATTTGCAATATTGGAAATTTTTCTTCTACTCGTGAGGATTTTTGTCTGATGTTACAGAAATTCAAGTATCGTGTAAATTTCATATCCACATTTGGTCAACTTATGTTAAGCCCTATTTGTGCATGCAAATCAAAGATTAGGTATATTTAAAAAAAAAAAAATCTGTCATAGAATCGGTATCAAAAAACTTAAAGATAAAAAAAAAAAAAAAAAAAAAAAGAATACTCATTACATGCAAGAGAATGAGAAAACTATATTTCTGCATTTTGATATTGTTATTTTTTTTTTCTGGTTTCACTAAAGGTTATTTTTTAAAAATATAACTTTCTTTACTTATTCAAAAAGAATCCAAATACTACAGCAAAAATTCAAAAGGCGAGGCTTCTTTTATAATTTAAACACTTGTAAATTTAACTATTTGCCTACCTTCAGAATAAAAAAAAAAGAAGAAAGAAAGAGGGGGAAAAAATCTTTGTGGCGATAATAAACTAAACCGTCTACTTAAAGCAAACAGTTTAATCCTCTTTCTCACTTTTCAGAATGCGGCGGAAAGAAAAAAAAAGTTTAAAAAAAGGGAGAAATCCGTTTCTCTGTCCAAAATAGATCATTAGCATGCATGTGTTGTTCATTTTGATTCCGGATTTTGCCACGAGAGGGCGCAAAAAACGGAGGCAAACGACACTGGACGTGGAATTTGCATGTAGGTTCGCGCTCTTTGTGCAAAAGTCACGGTTACGAGTAGGAGATAGAAAGTTCTTGCACGTGTTCCTTTTGTTTGCCATTTTCGGCTGTTTATTCTTTGTTCGCTTCTTCCTTGCAGTTTGTTTTCCGATTGTCTGCTCCACGTCTTAGCCATTGTTTTGCTTTCTTCTTAACCCTAATTCCTGTTTTTCTTTCTTTCTTTTTTTTTTTCTCTCTGCTACCTATTCCGGTGTTTCGTTTCGAATTATGCATATTAAATTTTGAATGATTTCAAATTTTTCCTCGAGGATCGTTTTTTTTTTTTTTTTTTTTTTTATTATTTTTTTTCCTTCATATTTTTTCTTTTTTGATATTTGAATTCTTATAATACATTGTCACTGGAGTTCAGGGCTGGATTAAGCCCTCAGGTATGGGCAATGCAAATTTCGCCCCCCCTTTCCCACTCAACTCCCAAACCAATTTTTTAAAATCGATTTTAGATTTAATCTCTATCCATCAGTTTTACGAACCAAATTTAAAGTAACAAAACATTTAATTGGGGATCATTTTCAAGATAGTTTTTAGTTAGCTGTATAAAATGATAATTAAAATTTAAAGTTATTTTATACAAAATTTTAAAAATTACAAAACTTTTTTAACAGTCTATATACTGTTTAATTATAGGACAGGATATTTTTTTTTTAAATTATAAAGCACATACTTTTATAGAATTAGAAAACAACATATCACAAAACATTCAAAGAATATAATTTGGTATTATTAGAATATTGTTCCAAAATTTAAATACTACTTATTTTAATTTGTAAATTAAATGAAAGCATAAAATAAATTAATTTGAAAGTGCTGGGAAAAATATCAATCCTCTTCCCAAAATTGGACCCCTAGGCAGTTGCCTATTTAATTATCCAGCCCTGCTGCAAGTTGTGGTTGAACGTTTGAAAGATAACAAGAAAATGAATTTAAAATCCGATTTTAATTTCTTGAATTTAATCCGATTTAAGATATTCATTTCGCACAACTCGATTACAAAAAACAAATGATTTCTATATTCTTGAATCCTTCTCTCTCTTTTATCATTTTTCATGAGCGTGTCATGAAAATGATCACAATAAACATTAATAATAGAAATGCGTTTTATCTATCGTAGGGAAAAAAATACCCGTTATCCAAAATCCTAAACTTAACTAAATGTCAGCCCTTTGTGATAGTAATCTCTCTATGTTTTCCAATTTCAGTTTCAAATCGTGCAGGGTTTGGTTCCCCAGTTATGAAACAACAGGTGCTTCTCAGTCATTTTAAATAATCATAATTAAGTCAGAAGACAGTGGCGGCGACTCGGGGGGGGTTGCCCCAAATTTTGCAGAATTTTATTTCATTTTATCTGCCAAAACTAGAATTGTAAAGATCACGGGAAAGTAATAAACTAATTTTAAATTTTGTTTCTCCCTACACTAGTATTTTAAGGTGTCTATAAATCCCCCCCCCACGCCCACTTTTGCTTTCAGTCGCCCACTGCAGAAAGCCGTTGTTATTTGAAATTTTAATTCAAATTCTACAAATGGAAAGAATCGATATTTAATTAAATTTCTTTTCATTTATCGTAAATTAAGGTTATTTGGGCCAAGAAAATAATTTTCGCTCGTACTTCGGTGTCGCAGAGTGTTTCTGCCGCCAAAATGGAATCGCCAATTTAAAAAAAAAAAAAAAAAAAAAAAAAAACACGTTTAAGAAGTTTTGGTCAGTTTATGTTCGATTCCGGCGGTAGTTCCTTCGGCTAAAACTGTTTGTTTTAGTCTCGAGTGCAATATTTTCTTTTTCAGTTACATTCCTTTTCCACAAACTGCATTACTGTTCTCATATATTGCTTTAGAATTTCTTTTCCATATATTTCTACTAAAAAACTCAGGTGCCATTTAGTTTGCAATCCTCATTTTGTTTTCTCCCTAATAATTTGTCACCCGTGCCAATTAATATCTCATAATTTTGCAATTAATACAATGCGTCCCAAAAATGTATATACAGTTTGAATAATTTTATATTATCTTATAACATACATCAAATTTTCATTATTCAAATTAATTAATACATTAATTTCATCGCGATGTAAGGGCAGATAATTGTCTTCCCTCACATGCAATTGTCTACCCTCACATGCAATTGTCTACCCTAACATGCAATTGTCTACCCTCACATGCAGTTGTCTGCCCTCACTTGCAATTGTCTGCCCTCACATGCAGTTGTCTGCCCTCATATGTCTGTTAGCAATCCACGCTGAACGTATCTCGTTCTGAGGGATTTCTTTCTGTGAGAACAAATATAATGTTTATAGCTCAAGCCAGCTACAATCGACGTGTTGAGAACAGACATTGAAAGATAATAAACTAATATTAACTGATATGCTTATCGATAGGGCTGGATTTACATATTTCTACGCACTAGGCCAAAGCACATTCGGCGCTCCCTCTCAAAAAAGTTTAAAAACTATAGTTTATCTTTGAAACAGAAAATCACTTAACGCAATCTTTATAATCTTTGAACTACATTGACATTTTAATTCAGAACTACGTTACTTACGAAATAACACAACATTAACACCTACAAAAATACTTCATCAGATTTCTCGAAATCGTGTGAGATACCTACTAGGGATAGGAAAAAAATACCGGTTTTAACCGAAAACCGGTTATTTATATCGGTTAACCGGTTTTTTTGGTTATTTTTGCCCCGGTTATAACCGGTTTTTTTAAAAACCAATAACCGGGTAAAAATACCGGATAGGAAGATAGGCTCGATTTTAGGTTCGATTAGATTAAAATTTATCAAGTTGTGAAGCTTTGAATTTCATCATGTTAGGCCAATCAACGACAACCGCTTCCTCGAGGCGTCTGTTGTTTGTTATGAACCGATAAATATTGGTCAATGGATTGATTTCTTGTGAAAGCAATATTAATAAAAAAATTTGTCTGCAAACGGCGTTTGTTTTTTATATAAAAAAGCGAAAACCGTTTATTTCAAAAACCAGTTATTTTGAGCGGTTATAACCACCAGGTTAAACCTGAGGTGAAAAAAATCAGAATAACCGAAAATGGTTATTTTCGTAATAACCGCCATCTTACTAGAACTTCTTCGTTCAGGTTTTTGTCCGTGAACAGGCTAGAGGGGTCCCCCCGTACCCTCTACCAACGGGGACTTTTAGTATGGAATTTAGGGCACTCTCCCCAACAACTGTACCGAATTTCAAAACTACAACTTTTTTTAAAATTTACAATTCGTTGACTAGACTACGAGTAGAAGGAAACTTGTGAAGGGAGGAAGGGAGCATAATTGTTTATTAAATGGGTTTGCTACCCCCTCTCCGACACATGCATTACTACCCTTGTATAATTATTATACAGGCATGAGGTTATTATGAGGGTTGTTGATTCAGCACTTTTAATCGATTTTACCATTACAATAAGGGATTTTAGAAATATTAACTTTAAATCCCCCTGTATCTTCTAAACTATTGACGCTACAAAAACAAAGTAGGACTTTTTATGTAGGAAATTTCATGTAGTTTAATTTTGCAATTGATTGTTTTTTGATAGAGCCCATAGTTTTCGAGATATTTAAGAAAAACTGAAAGCGCCCCCCCCCCCCTTTAAATCCCCCTGTACCTCCCACCGGCGGGAAATTTTAGTATGTCATTTAGGACACTACCCCCAACAACTATGCCAAATTTCAAAACTACACCATTTTCTTTTTCTATTTTTCCTTCGTTGACTGGATTACACACTGCCAAAAGTTACAGAATGGATCTCTAGGAATGTTTCAACCGAAAGTCGTTGTGTGGAACAGTTGAAACACTTACACGCCAATAATTTAAATCATGCGAACTTTAATGTAATTATTGAATATTTTGTGACTACCCGGCACTAATGCACCTATAGAAAGAGTATTTTCTGACTAAGTTGTGAACTAGCGAAAAAACACAGCTGCAAGTCACAGTTCTGAAAGTAATGTCAGTTACAAAATTAATTTTAATTAAATTAAATTTTAATGTTAGTTACAAAGTAAATATAATTTTTTTAAAGGTCAATTTTCATCCCACCAAGAATTTTATTCTTATTTTACTTCAGAAAAACATAGTATACTACGTAAGTTAATTATTTTCACGCGCTCATTCCTGTTCTTTTCATTAATAAATAAATACTGAACAAATATGCTTTATCTTGAATGCAAATACTTTTACCTAAGTATTAATAGATGTCCCGTTTTGAAGAAAAAATATATGGTCACGGTTGTAATGCTTTGACAATAATGGCGAATACTTCCGATAACTGAGAAAATGCTACATTCGAATTATAATTTGATTTATGAAACTTGGTTCATGTTATGAACAGTTTATGGAAGTGTCAGGGCCAGATTTCCCATAGGGCCAACCTAGGCCATGGCATAGGACGCAACATTCAGAGGCCACAAATATAAAAGAAATTACAATAAGACATTTAAAAAATTCAGTATTATTTTGGAAACATTATACAAAACACTGTCAGCACATCCATACACATTAAATAAATTGGTGACACATTTACTGCCTCTCCGCTACGAGAACTGTCGCCACCAAATTGCCTAGTTTACGGCGGTCGCTATAGAAACTGGTTATGCCAGGGAAGATCCATTTCGAGTAGGTGGAAGCCAACGGAAGTCGGAGTTTTTTTATTCTTGGCGCCAGTTTGCGGTGGAATATATTTGAATGAACTTCTACCTACTAGAAATGGATTCTTCCTACCTGTTCCTATAGCGACCGCCATAAACTAGACAATTTGGCAGCGACAGTTCACGAGGTCAGGGTTGCCATATTGGCCTTTTTAAGGCCAAATTACGGAAATTTGGCCTTTCTTCAAAGATCTTGGCCTTAGGAATTTTCATTTGGTCTTAAATTCATTTTAAGCATTTTTGGCTTTATTTTCGTTAATGATTTTTAAAACAATTTTTAATTACTTATTCTATTGTTTATTAATAAATTCAATGTATATCGTTTGAAATACACATTTCAAATTATATATAATGAGCTGTCAAACGAAGTAGCTCTTGAATAGAACAAGGATATTTTAAATTTCTTTCATATGCCTATCAAGTGGGATTCGTTTTCATGAAGGATAGCCTTTTTTTCTAATAGCAAATGAGGTCTTCAATTAATTTGTCAAATTTGGCCATTTTTGGCCTTATTTTTAAGAAGGTTTGGCCTTATTTTGCTATTTTTATCTGGCAACCCTGATCGAAGCTGACAGACGGTACATTGCCTCTCTCTATAGTTGCGGTGGATGTATAAGGCGAGAAGGCCCAAAATAAGTGCCTTGGCCATAGAAATGTATAAATCCGACCCTGGCAATAGTTCGATTGCAACAACGCACCGCAATTTTGCTTATGTTCATTATTTTGAGCAAAAGCATACTTGTTGTGAAAAGCGATCAAAAGTAGATGGTGACCTTCATTTGCCAGCACATGAACCAAATTTTAACTGCTATAGTCGCCATTTGTGTCAGTGTGTAAGATATCTTTAGTGGTTTGATGTTCGATATCGACAAAAGCGACATATTTTTCCATGCAGGAAGGCCAGGACTGCAATCCCGGATATTTCGGATGTCATAAAACCAGAGAGGATGGCATTCCTTTGTGCTGCTTGTGTATTGATTTATTATGTAGGGCGATATGTTCGCGACGGGTGGGTAAAAAGAGTCCTTGTGAAGGCTTGATATCTGAATTTATTAAAGTGACCATATGTTCTGCATTAGCAGGAACATTACCAATTTTTTGACTGTTTGTCCTGGCTTGAAGAAATGTCACGGCATTGTTCCGATTTTGAATGAAATGTTCCGGTTGTCATAAGTAACTAGGTCAGATTAAAAAGTTAGATAAAAGATTAACGAAATTTGATTCACTGAAAAATTTTCTTGCTCAACTTATAATATGTACATAGAATATGGTCATCCTTATAGAATCATTGTGGATGAATCAGTCTAGGGAAAAAATAATAAAACTAGTAGTAAAACGTATTGATAATCTTCTCCGTCTCTTTCTACTTCCCTTTTTGCAGTTTTTTCAGTAGTTTAGATTTTTATTTTATTTTGTTTCATTTAAAAAATTCACATATAGAAACATTTCTTATTGGGAAAAATTTTTTCATACAGAACCATTTCTTATTGGGAAAATTTTTTTCATATAGTACGATTTCTCATTGGGAAAATTTTTTTTTATATAGAACCATTTCATATAAAAATAATAATAATTTCTCACCAACATTACTGCTTTATTTCAGATTGCTTGATTTCTCATTGGGAAAATTTTTTTTCATATAGAACCATTTCATATAAAAATAATAATAATTTCGCACCAACATTACTGCTTTATTTCAGATTGCTTTGATTTCATTTCTAAACAAACGTCTCTGAAACACGGGTACAGTTTGTACACGTGTTTCGAATACCTTTTGTAATTAAAATGGATCCAATGCACGTAATGCCAAGTCACATGGCATGCCATCTAAAATTTAACTGTACGTGGTCTTACTCTGTGTTGTGATGTCACGAACTGTTTTAACCTCTAAGATGCGCAATGGATTCCAAAATTATGTCACGCGACGCATCTTACCTGTGTACCACGTGAGCTTCAGCTTAGTTTAATTGCATTGATGTCTAGTTTTGAAACTACACAGGAGCTATTTGGGGATTAACCTCGTCATCTTGAACCGAGGCCAAATGACAAGAACGACATCTAGTCCGGTAACCCCTCTCCAAACTTCCACGCCACACCAGTATAATGGCGTTTCATCTACGGCGGATTTGAAGTGCACCAGGACCCTATACACACCGGCTCTTCCATGGATTCGGGCCTTGGGCTCTCGATCCTCCGGTCAAAGAGCCGAGATTCTGCCACGAGTCCACCGCGGTCTTCACGCGAGCTAACGTGTTTATGTAATAAAACATAAACACGTTAAGACACTGCCGAAAATAATAATCGAAGTCATTCAGTTGAAGGTTATGACGTCACCTGCGCTCTGCACCGTCAGCCAATAAAATTCTCCAGCAACGTTCCGGAAAAGTGTCGCGGAAGGGAGCTCGGTGGAGAAAAACATCTTTCAACTGACCAGGAAAAAATTAATGAAAAATAAACGGGAAAATATATTTTAACCGTTCTTGTTTTAAATACGACAGGACCTTTCCAGTTATAAGCTGAAAAAATTTGAAAATAATAGTGTTATTAGAACGTCGGTTGAAGCAAATTTAAAAACAAAAATAAAATTTCGATTGCCAAACTGACTATTTTTTAAAAATTTCTCAAAATTCAGTAAATTACGTTAAAAATTCAAAACTAACTTCATTAGAACGGAAATCGTGTGCTCTTTTCGATGATGTGTTTATTTGTTTCGTACAATTATTCAAAACCATTCTATTGATAAATTAGTGCGAAAAATCAGCCAAATCAACACAAAACATTGAATAAATTTCCTAGATTAAATTTTAAAATTCCGACTCACCATTAAGACTACCCATGTGCCAAATTTCAAGGCTGTAATTGCGATAGATTCGTCTGGACATCGCACGCACACACAAACATTGCCTTTTATAAGTATAGATTGTTTGCGAGTAATTCAGTTTTTTCTTCCGCTTGATAAATATGGGAAATTGAGATAGGAGGCGTTGCTTATTAAGCGACGAAATGCGATGCAACAGTCCGGTTATGGAAACAAATGGGGGAAAAAAATCCTTTTAAATAAATTATATATTTAGGAAAATTTATCTTGACAGAATTTTTGTTCTCGAATGAAATACAGAGAATTGTAAACAACATTGCTAAAAGCATGCGTGAAATTAAAAAAAGAAATCCTTTTAATTTATAACTTCTGCCTATTCGTGTTATTCGTGAAAGAATTTAAGAACGAGAAGAGCAATGCGTGGCAGGATTAATAATGTTTCGTAGAAGAGAATATCACCATAAATATGAAGGTAAGATATGGCTTAGAAATAATCTATGATATATGCAAAAGAAAGGAATATCTGGAAAAATTAATCAATTTTTTTGGGGGAAAGAACATAGCGTAAGCGTAGCGAAAAAGGAAATTATTAAACGTTCATAGTGATGAATGCTAAAATGATGCTCAGAACATGTTCTTTGTCTTTGTTTCAGAACGATAGTTTGGAAAAGTGTGCTTTTTTTTCAGATTCATTTCCTTTTTAGATCATGCGCTAATTCTTCTTCTGCAACTGATTATTTAGTAGAATTTTCTAGCCACGTGATAAATTCATTTGCAAAAGGCAATGATTGGCTGGCGAATAATTTTTCTCTCCCGTGTCACAAAATCGAAGCTGTAAAATATTTTTTCAACGCAATTTTTTTTTTTGGAGAATTTACAGATAAATAAAATTTATAATCAAATTTGATCTCATACTATGTTTCCTTAAGAAATACCTTATTTTCCTGTCTATTATGGCTCTAAATTCCATCGCGCTGAAATGTGTTCACTTAAAATCCAAATTGCATGTCATATACATAGATAAATATATTTTTTATTTAGTAAAAACTTTTTTCATTCCTTTTAACAGCACAAATTCATCATTCATCGTTTTTATAAAATGATGGCAGTCATCTCTGTAAAGTGACGATTAAAAAGCGGTGACCTTCGGCTATGACCTCCTGCCTCAGATCAGCGTGTCTCGCAGATGGTTTTCAGCGAGGAGACCGCCTAGAATCTTACCTGCATCTCCTGTTCCATAATTACGATGCAAGTCAAGGCCAGTTGAGCCTATGTTTAGCACGCTTTCTGGAGGGAGGCCTCTTTCTTTGAGGGGGGCTGTTCATTCAACTCTCGCTATTTATACGACATAATGCACACTGGAGTGATGTGTCGGTCTCTCTAATCCGAACCGGGACGAGGCATTTTCGGATTAGCAAGCTTTCTGTTTGTCTAGAATCCAGTTCTTAATTATTTAGACTGTGAAGTACAGTAGAGTCTCCCAACAACGAAGTCTCTCTACAACGAATTTCTCCCTATAACGAAATTTTTAATCGGAATGTTAAATAACATTCAAAATATTCTCCATATAACGAAGTGGTTGTCTCCATATAATGAATTTTTTCAGAGGTTTATCTTTTAGATTTTTGTCATTTTTGAAGAAAGTTGATAGTTTCTGTGCAACCAATTCGCTCACACGTGCCTGTTTCTGGAACCACTCACTCTTAAAATGTGAAAATTTTTCTGAAAATTTAACATCACGAAATGTAAAGCAATGCGAAATAACGGAATTTTTCAAGTAAAATAAACGTAAGTACATACTAGTAGATATTATTCTCTAAATTGGTGAATTGTCTTAACTTTCCAGCATTTTATTTATACAATAAAAATTAGTATAATTTTAACAAATTTATAATATATATTACTTCATTTTTAATTAAAAATCATAATTAAAAACATTTAAACTTATCGCACTGTTGAAAAGTTTGGAACATTTACTTAAATAACTTCAAAAATCTCTAATCTCCGTATAACGAAATTTTCTGTATAACGAATTTTTCAATTGGAACCAAGCCATTTCGTTATAGGGAGATTCCACTGTATTTGGATGTTCTGCCCGAATCATAATACAGTAGAACCCCGCTAATCCGAACTAATTGGGACCGGTGCCTGTTCGGATTACAAAAAATTCGGATTACCCGAAATTCCGATAAAAATAGAAAAGAAAAAGATGTGCTCTAAAGAAAAGAATGTAAGTTATAAGTACTCAATACTACTATCTCTTGAATCGATGGTAGTTCTGACTCTGTACTGCAACTTATAAGGAATCTATACTTATAAAAGGCAATGTTTGTGTGTGTGTCTGCGTGCGATGTCCAGACGAATCTATCGCACTTACAAGCTTGAAATTTGGCACACAGATAGTCTTAATGGTGACTCAATGCACCTCGAAGCCGCAATTTTAAAATTTAATCCAGAAAATTTTTTATTTAATGTTTTGTGTTGTTTTAGGTGATTTTTCGCACTAATTTCTCAATAGCATGGTTTCGGATAAATGTACGACAAAAATAGATACACCATCGGAAAGAACACGCGATTTCCGTTCTAATGAAGTTAATTTTGAATTTCTAACGTAATTTACTGAATTTTGAAAAATAGTCACTTTTATGGTCATTTTTAATAAAGATTTCCTTAAATTATCGCATCTGACGTTCTAACATATCTATAATTTTCATTTTTTTTCAGCCTACAAATGGAACGTTTATGTCGGATTTAAAACAAGAACTATTAAAATATCTTTTTTCGTTTTTTAAAAATTAATTTTTCCCTGATCGGTTCAAACAGTTTTTTCGTAGCTAGATTTAACAGCGAGAGCTTTTCCGGACCATCCCACAATGCATTGTTGCAACGTAACCTTCTTCGCGGCAGGTGACGTCATTCGCAAAGAAAAATAAGCGGGAATATCAATAATGTGTATTTTTTGTTTTGATTTTGTTTTCAAAACTTTTTCGTGCCATTGTGGGCACTTTTTTTCACCCACTTTTTTGAAGTCCTGATTCCACGGGCAACGCCGTGCGCGTACTGCTAGTGTCACAATAAAAGATGTAATTTACTGGGTATCGGAGTCACGGGGCAATGTTACACAAAATTGTTTAGTAAAGTCGTGGAAGAAGTTATGGCCAAGTTTAGCTGATTCTAGCAGAGTTGAACAGGGAGAAGCAAACAAAAGCGAAATTCTTCCGCTTATTAAATGTATCCCATGCTGTGACGCAACTGAACAACTGAAACTGTGACTGAGTGGTTGTCTTGTGATACTGAAGCCAATCAGTTATATACAGATGAAGAAATCATCTCTTTAGTTCAGAATAATCCACAAGATGTCTCTGATCTAGAAGAAACTGATGAGCCAGAGAATGTTCTCGTTTCCCATTCGGAACTTGCAAATGCGCTGGAAATAGCACTGCGATATATAGAGCAGAGTGAAAATGCGACATCAACAGACATTACATCTATGAGACGGTGGCATAATATCGCTTCCACGTCGAGAATAACATCACCTCGTCAAACAAATCTGACAAATTTCTTCACCCCAAAAGATCGTTAATGTAAATGTGTACGTGATGTGCTAATGTAATGTGTTTTTATTAAATGTAAATGTGATCCTTGAATTATTGCATTAGTTTCTTCAATGTGTACAAAATTATGCATGCTGAAAAAGTACTTTTTTGTTTTTAGTATGTGTATTTAAATCTTTTCGGGTAATCTTTTCAATTTCATATAATTTTCGAAAATAAAATCGGTTCGGATAAACCGGAATTTCGGATTAGCGGTGTTCGGATTAGAGGGGTTCTACTGTACTAAAAGACTCTGCTTTCTGCTTCATTCATTAATACATACCCCTAATCTCAGTAAAGCACCGTTTATATGTAAAGGGACTGACGTAAAACTACGTATAGATGAAAAGATGTATCATCGTAATTTTAATAAACAGCTTTGATAATTACAAATTGAATGCTTTCATGTAAATTCATTTAGGGGCCGTTCAAATCAGTCAAACAGACTATCACCCCTTCAGCGGATTTGGTCCAAACTTTGATACGGACCTACATTCATGATGATAAAACTGTGTACCAAATTTTATCCATCTAGCTATCCAAGTTTTTGAGTTATAGTGTTCACATGACCGCGGACAGGCAGACACACTTCCGTCAGACGGATTTTGACCAAAATTTGAAAGAAACCTATAAATTATGGGTAAAGATCACATACCAAATGTCATCCCCGTAGCTCTAATAGTTTTCGAGTTATCGTGTTCACAGACAGACATAATTCCAAAATTGTGTTTTTCTGACTCAGGGAGGTCTAAAACGTGGAGATTCGTCAAAATCTCGAGTTTGAATTTTTTGACAATTACAATACTTTCTCTTTGTATACTTCGTATACGAGAAAGTAAAAAGCATGGAAAACAGAACGGATGAAACAATTGATACTAACTTCCAACTGATAACAGAATTCTTCTTACGGAGTTCCTCGTGGATGAATTAAATGAAAAAGAAAGTAAACGACCAATACTTCATAATTCAACAAAAAGAAATTCGATAAGTGGAAAAATAGATTAATTCCAGTATAATTTCTATTTGATATTAACTGAGTTCCGCGTCGATGAAGCAACGCGAAATAAAAAAGAAAAGAAAAATTGCTTAACTCAGCTGAAAAAAACCCTGTCAAATAGCAATATTGTCCGCTGGATACGTTGAAGATCCCTATAATTTAGCAGAAAGGTTCATTGTTTTCGAACACAGAGAAAAAAAGAAAACACAAAATAGGCAAACAAAAAAATGCTAAAAGATTATATTATGAATATAAATTAATTCTGGTATAATTCTTATTTGATATTAAATCATCACAGAATCCAAACAGTATCCTATGTGTATGCTAATTTGTAGACAGACTGTCTTTTCTGAATCTCTTTTGACACGTAGCCACGCCCACATTCCTGAGCGTTACTGAAATGTCTGGTCTTTTCTAATATAGATACGTCGTTTCATCGCAGTCCCGATTCATTCGTAACCATCATAATGACATAGTGCTTCGTTTATACGACGCAGATCTCCAGTTATTTGTCGTTTTCACCCTTTCTAAAACTCACAAATTTTCTGCCTCAGTCATTATTTCTCCTTTCCTATTTTTTTAAAGATTTTTAATTAAAGATTTTTTATTAAGATTATTTTTTTCTAATTAAACGTCTACTTGCATGAACATAAATAATTAATTAATAAGAAATATGTAATTAATACTTAAGATATGCAATAAAGGTATGATTTTTCTCATTTTAATGATAAGGGCTTAATTTTAAAATTTAATTGTTGTTTCCAATTCTATGCAGTAATATACTAGTGCTATCTTAAAAAAAATTTAAAATTATTATTTAAAAATGAATTTTCATTAGTAACATTAAATTTGTATTTTAATAATCAAAGTTGTTTATTAAAATTTTGATTAAACATCTTTTCATTTATACGCCCCTTGAAAGACGTACAAACGGTGTTTTATTGTATTATGTTTTATGTACTACATTTGCTCCAATTCCCCGGAATCAGCATTTTCAACTCCTTACGAAATAAAATATTTTCGCCTCTGTTTTGGCTGAAAATTCCATTATGCTGAAATATATTTACTTACAACGTCATAAAATCGAACGTCATGATTACCAAGCAAAATTCTCGGTACTTTGTGAATCACTTTCATATTATTCCACATACCTAAAAATGGTGAAGTGATTCTTTTATCGAAAAAGAAGCAAGTCAAACACGTTTCTTTCGTGTTGGCACCTGTGAGTTGAGTTGTTCCTTTCGAGAAAAATTCATTGAGGCAAGCCTTTCGGAGCAGACGATAAAATTGTTTTCTTAGTTACCAAAAAAATGGTGATTTGTCGAATGGCGGCACATAAAAGTTGCAGTTTGTGAACTTATTTTTTCACGAGTGAGAATAGTTCATAATAATTCTGTATAAATATTTCTTACGTCAGAATTAAAATTTTGTATGGAAATATCGAAAATAATTTCAACAGAAATAGGTAATGAGTTAAATCGTTTGCTTTTTTAAATGACAATATTTTTAAGTAATAATAATAAAAAATTTATAAATAATAATAATAGAATTTAATCATAATTTAAATAATAAACATATTTTTTAAATAATAATAATAATAAAATTTGATAATAATTTAAATAATGGTTACAATCTTTAAAATAATAATAACAATTTCTAAATATTAATAATAAAATTTAATAATAATCTAAATAATTATCACAATTTTTTAAAATAATAATAACAGTTTCTAAATAATAATTATATATAATATAATTTAAATTATAATTACATTTTTAAATATATTAATAACAATTTTTAAATAATAATAATTTAGAAATTAATAACAATTTAAATATCATTAGCATTTTTTAAATAATAATGACAGTAGAACACTTCAGACTCGCATTATATAACTTAACTGCTCTGCACTGATTTCATTCTTAAATCTATCGCCCATGTTTTAGTAGGAAAAGGGACGCGACATCACAGTGCAAATAAGATAGAGAGTTGAGATGTTAGATGACATACATGTCCTGTATGTCATCGTCACGTGAATCGACTTCATTGGACAAAACGAGGTATCCTTTTCATTGCAAAAATTTTGTAATTACCCCAAAATTGAAAAGCAAGAAAAAAAATGACTAACTGAATGTAAATTAAGAGAGTTTTAAGTTGTTTTTGCTTGCAAAACTTTAAAAATTTGAAAGGAGAATGTGACGTGGAAGTTTTGGCGACACCATTAGCCCTTTATAGTTCAACAACTCTGATTTGGAAAAAAAAAATTACTCAGACGTTGGAATACATCATTGTAAGTATGGAAAAAATAGTTTAAAAAATGTATCACATTAAAATAAAAATTTATTGACAAAAAAGTGTTTTTTTGCATTTTTACAACACATTGCAAAATGGCATGAAAAATTCAAAATTTCAGTTTTTAAAAGAGTTGTTAGTTTTGTTTTAACAAAGACCTTCGCCACATTTCTCACAAATGGATGTGTCTATTCTTTTTAGCTTCACTAAATTCTGTAGAATTTTCAGGAGCAACCTCATGAAAATGATTAAGTGTCAACTGAAACTTTGTTTTTAAAAATCACCTCAGTATCAGGTCGGGGAATGTGTTAACTACAGTGTGACAGTATTGCAACAACCAATGAAATCGACTTGAAGAGTTTATTGCGGTTAAGACAGTGCCTTTTGGGTTTGTTGCAGATACGCAACCCCGTGAGATAAATTGCTAATGCAACCCCGTGAGATAAAAATCTAATGCAACCCCGTGAAATAAAGGGCTATTGCAACCCCATTAGGGGTTGTGACACACTGTGCAAAAAGTCTTGCTCTAACAAAATTACAATTTAGCTTAGTATCAGCAAATAATGTAAATAAACAACATACATACATTCAATTCATATTTTTTACAAATTTAATATTAATTCATTTGTGTGTGTGTTTTCCCCTCGAATCGGTTTGTAGTATGCCTTTTTTGCCACTGTCCTTTATTTTTCTTATCATTTCTATCTCCCTTGGCGTATGCATAACAAGCAAAAATGAAATGGGTATGTAAAAGGACACCGCCTGGACTAGTAAGGCGATTCCGGCAACAAAGACGATGCGAGGTCATTCCAAAACACTCTCTTCAAGGGTGTCAAATGCTTCCCTAACCACATTAATTTTCTTACAACAACGAAATAAAAAGAAAGTGCTAAAATGAAAGAAATTAGGGCACTACACATTAAAATTTTATATTTTAACATTTTAAATCTAACTACTTTTTTTTTAATGTTTGATGTTATTCTTTTTGTTAATCTTTTAATTGGCTTGATGCTATATATTCTTATTTAAGACCTTCTGATTTTGAAAAGTTTGAAATGTAATTGGCTTATAACTTAAAAATAGTTGATAACATTTTTTTCAGGAATTCCATACAGAGATTAGGATAGAGAGAGAAAGAGCTTTGCTTTATGGAAGATCTATTCAACAAATCTGAACTGTATTTTTAAAAACTCAGCTAGTAAAAAAAACAGTTCTAAACTAATAACTTTTCCGACATAAAACGACATTTTTCCATGAATTCACTGAAAAAGTACAATTCTTAAAAATAATTGTTCTATAAATATAAATAGAAAAAGAATGCTTCGGTCAGTAGAACGAAATCAATAAAGGAATACTAAGCGCAAGATACACTTGGTAAGTACTAATTAAGGCTCAGAATAAGCTAAATATTAGCAATTGTTTGAAACAAAGTTGAGATATTTTGAAATATCTCCTACATTTCCAGGATAGAATGTCGCCAGCTAATATTTTCATCTTTCGGGGAAACGAAATCGAACAGCCCGCATACACCTTACTTCAGCTGTACAATCAAACCGGTTTTCGGAGAACGTCCAAAGATGGCGCTTCGCCGAAAAGTTCAAACGATCGATAAATTTGATTTTGTTTCTCCGGAACCCTGTTTCCCTGAAGCGCTCTCAAATTAAGGATGATATCTTTCCATTTAAAAGGAACTAAAATAAAATTGAATGATGACATTTCGCATCTAATAACAGATATTTTTCTGCAAGTCAAATGCATTGACATCTATTTTTTTTTCTTCCTTTTAACTTCTGAATTTGAATGCTTTTAGAATTTTTAAATGTTCGTGTTTTTTGATAGAAAGGAAACTTTTGTTTCGTAATAATGTGGATTTGATTAATTAGAAGTTCGTGATTAGTTGCCGCATTTTTTCTCATTTTTTTCCATCTGCAAGACTAATGTGAATGGCCTTTTTTCGGACAGTTTATGTCATTCGAGGATATTTTGAAGTGCCCTCTATTATTATTTTTATTATTTATAAAAAAAATCCTTCAATTAAAAAATGCAATTACTTTTAAGTGAAATGCAAGGTAATCTTGAAATTTCTTCTTGTGGAGATTTTTTTTTTTTTTAGTGTGGCCTTAAACAGGCATCCAAAGAGAGAAACAGACAGTGATGATGCAAAACATGCGATTGCTAAATATGAAATCGACGATACACGCATGACAGTCTTATTGTTCCACGAAAAAAAATGTATTAATTTGTCCTCTTTCTTGACGTTTTTACATTTATACCCTCCCCGATAGAAGTGCGCACCACTAAGTGTGGATGAGTTGCTCAGGTTTGTATATGAAGGAACTCGCCCGCCTCGGGGTACATGAATTGGGGGGGGGGGCGGCAGCCCTCCTCCAGTGATAGTACGTACCTCCTACTGGAGGGGTTGGGCCGTGAGGCTGTGTTGGCCATTAGGATCCGACCTCAGTACTCGTCGCTATCGCACGACTGTCATTCAGTGAAAACCCGTGTGCTTTGGCAGGTCGGGGGCTGTATTTACGGTTACATTTATACCATTTTTTCCCATATTTTTTAACTCTGTAAAATGACTTCTCAATAATAATTCGTAAAACTATTTACTAAACTAAGAAGTTTATCATAAGTTGAAGAATTTTTCAGAAGTTCTTTAATTACAAGAATTTTTCTTTCTTTACTTTCTACTTTTAAGCTCCTGGCTACAAATACCAGCTAACTCTAAATTGTCATCCTACATTAAAGTCAGGATTTAAAAGTTCTGATTATTTAAAAACTAGCAGTACGCGCACGGCGTTGCCCGTGGAATCAGGACTGGGGACAAAATGCCAAAAATAACATGAAAAAGTTTTGAAAACAAAATCAAAACAAAAGATACGCATTATTGATTTTCAATGACATTTATCAAAACAGAAATGTTTATATTATTGAGATGACGCGAATGTAATAACGTCACCTGCCGGAAGAAATCGGATCGTAATGAAAGCATATGACGTCACCTGCCGCGAGAATGGTCACGCAGCAACCAATAAAATTGCAACAATGCGTGTTGGAATCGTCCGGAGAAATCTTGTTAGCAAAAAACTGTTTGAACTGATCAGGGAAAAATTAATTTTTTAAAAAAGAAAAAAGATATTTTAACCGTTCTTGTTTCAAATCCGACAGAAGCGTTCCAGATATAAGCAGAAAAAAATGAAAATTATAGAGATGTTAGAACGTCAGATGCGATAATTTGAAGAAACCTTTATTAAAAATTACCATAAAAGTGACTATTTTTCAAAAATTTCTCAAAATTCAGTAAATTATGTTAGACGTACGAAACAAATTTCATTAGAACGGAAATCGTTTGTTTTTTTTTCCGATGGTGTAACTGTTTTTTTTTTTTTCGTAGAATTATTCGAAGTCATGCTATTGAAAAATGAGTGCGAAAAATCACCCAAAACAACACAAAATACTAAATAAAAAAATTTCTAGATTAAATATTAAAATTTCGGCTTCGAGGTGCATTCAGTCACCATTACGACTACCTGTGTGCCAAATTTCATGGCTGTATGTGCGATAGATTCGTCTGGACATCGCAGACACACACGCATACAAACATTGCCTTTTATCAATATAAACTAGCAGTACACGCATCGCGTTGCCCGTGGAATCAGGACTTCAACATAATAAAAAAAGCCCACATACAATTACATAAATGAAAGTTTTAAAAACGAAATCAAAACGGATATATATATATTATTGAGTTTGTCCGCTTCTTTTTCCTCTCGACCGAGTACCGTTAATCCAAAACAATGTTGAAAAATTACAATGTGATGTTTATTACACCTCAAGCAAAGTATGAAAGGCAAAGAAATAAGTTAAGACACGCTTACAAATAATAATCGAAGTCATCGAGTAAATAAATCATTTCCTCGCAGAACGGGAAATTAATGACGTCACCCTGCCCCGTCAGCCAGTGAAATTGCTCGCAACATTCCGGAGAGCTGTCGCGGGAGGAAGCCTCGCTAGAGGGAACAAATTAATTTTAAAAAAACGGGAAAAGATATTTTAACCATTCTTGTTTTAAATCCGACAGAACCGTTGCAGTTATAAGCTGAAAAATTTTGAAAAATTTTCCCAAAATTCAGTAAATTACGTTAGAAATTCGAAACTAACTTCATTAGAACGGAAATCGTGTGCTCTTTCCAATGGTTCATCTATTTTTTTCGCACAATTATTCGAAACCATTCTATTGAGAAATTAGCGCGAAAAATCAACCAAAACAACACAAAACATTAAATAAAAAATTTTCTAGGATAAATTTTAAAATTTCGGCTTCGAGGTGCATTCAGTCACCATTACGACTAATTGTGTGCCAAATTTCATGGCTATAAGTGCGATAGATTCGTCTGGACATCGCAAACACACACACACACACACACAAGCATTGCCTTTTATAAGTATAAATGACGTTTATTAGCCCACAATTTGTAACATGGTAAACGATTTACCGGTTGCAATGCTACCATCAACGGCGAGGGTTCGAGCTCGCCACTACAGTGACTCTCGCAGTTTAATATATTTTTCACACACCCTTTCTTAGAATTTGGCTGTTGCAGGAAATAAAAGTAAAAATAATTGCATTGGTTCCACTCCTCCAGAACATCAATATTTTTATTGAACTTCCATCAACATGTCACTGGTCACCAATAATTTGGAGTCGCAAGGGTGTCGAATTAACGAAGTTTGTTTGTACAATTTTACTCTTAAAATGTGCATTTCTTATTTTTTTACAAATTTTGAATCTATACTTATAAAAGGCAATGTTTGCGCGCGTGTGTGCGATGTTCAGACGAATAATGATTTTCACGTTTCGCTTGCTGTCTAATAATGATTTTCACATTCCAATTTTTTAATATAGATTTGGATTAACGTACTCGGTACTGTTTCCCTGAAAATCAATTATGTTTATCTTTTGTAATCAAAACTTTTTCCTGTCATTGTGGGCATGTTTTTCTTTCTTTCTTTTTTTCATTTTGTTGAAGTCCTGATTCCACGGGCAACGTCTTGCGCGGATTGCTAGTTCTTTATGAAAAGATAAATTATTTGTAAATTTTTCCCCACAATTATAAGAAAGCAAATTTATAAACAATGCCTGACAATCCCAGTAACACAAAGATATTGAACAATATTATACGATATTGGATAATATTGTACAATATCATATAATATTATATAATATCGAACAATAATGTACAATATCGTGCAACATGTTGTGCTACCTGGGAAGATAAGAGTAAGCCAAGTGTGTTAATTTTGGAGAATAGTAAATCAGAATTTAAAAAAAAGTAAAGCTGATTTTTTTTTCTTCGTTAAAAAAGATAGGAATACTATTAAAACAGACTGTAAACAGTTTATACTGCTTTCCTCTGCAATTAGTATTTTCAGTGATATAAATAATTGTCAAACACTGTCTTTTGCCTTAAAATATTGTTACAAAAATCTTTCTGTGGGTGCATGGTGTAAACAGTCCAACACGCAGGATAATGGAGAATGAAGGTTTATTCACAAATATGCAGGAAAATACGCAGCACGGGTACAGGAAACAATAGTTCTTTCACAGATTAGCAATGTAAACAGAAAACAATTCACAGGTAATAACAGTTCAGCACTTTGATATTTAGCAACACAAACAGTCAGAAAATCACTAATAACGACAATAACAGCACTTTCAATAGCGCTCAGTTCACCAGCTTTCTAGCTCGCACTGCAGACGAAACTCTAAAAAACAACAAAAATTCACAAAAATTTGTCGCCAAGGTCACCAAAACGGTCGCCAAGGGTACAAAAAATTGTCGCCAAGGTCACCAAAATGGTCACCAAGGTCAGGGTTTCCGGAAAGGCCGATGCCCGTCACTCCATACTTACCCCTGTAAAACTTCCTCCCCAACTATAAGGCTAGCGAGGCAGGAAAACGACATTACATCGTTGCAACAATATATTTGAAAATATTGACAAAATTGTATTCATTTTTATTACTCTGTCACATCTAAAGTACACATAAACTTTTACTTTATAAAGGAAGTGAGCTGATCGTATGCAGGTACTTTAAATTAGGGATGTAACGAATAGTGATTTGGCCGAATAGCTGAGTACCGAATATTAGGCCAAATTCCAGGCCGAATACCAAATTTTAGAAAACATTTCACTTTTGATTGTAGATGAAATATTTTTCAATTTTAAATGAAAAAATTAAATAAAATTGATTTTTTATTATTTGCATATTTAAAAAAATGTTAATGTTTTATGTATATTTGTAATACAGTGGAGTCTCCCTGTAACGAAAACGTTTGGTTCCAATTGAAAAATCCGTTATACAGAAAATTTCGTTATACGGAGATTAGAGATTTTTGCAGTTATTTAAGTAAATGTTCCAAACTTTTCAATAGGTGCGATAAGTTCAAATGTATTTAATTATGATTTTCAATTAAAAATGAAGTAATGTATATTATAAATTTGTTAAAATTATACTAATTTTTATTTTATAAATAAAATGCTAAAAAAGTGAAGACAATTCACCAATTTAGAGAATAATATGTACTAGTATGTACTTACGTTTATTTTACTTGAAAAATTTCGTTATTTTGCATTGCTTTGCATTTCGTGATGTTAAATTTTCAGAAAAATTGTCACATTTTAAGAGTGAGTGGTTCCAGAAAACAGGCACGTGTGAGCGATTTGTTTGCACAGAAACTATCAACATTCTTCAAAAATTACAAAAATCAAAAAGATAAAGGTCTGAAAAAATTCGTTATAGGGAGACAACCACTTCGTTATATGGAGAATATTTTGAATGTTATTTAACATTCCGATTAAAAATTTCGTTATAAGGAGAAATTCGTTGTAGGGAGACTCTACTGTATTTTAAATACTTAAATTCCAATAATAAGAAATGAAAATCCCTCTTCATTTTCGGTTTGTTGGAAACAAATAAAAGAGTCATCATTGTTAGCATGACAATGCAACACGGGAGAAAATTAAATGGATAAATTAAAATTACTAGTAGGAAATTAAAATTTTGATAAAGAATTTCTAATAGATAGGGTGGAGTGTCCACTTAATTGGTGAAAAAAAAATGCAGAAGAATTTCCAAAGTTCACAAATTTGGCAAGAAAACAGCTTTCAGCACCTGTAAGCATTATGTAGTGACTTTTATTTTCTGAAGCTGGTAATAGTTATATATGAAACCTACATTCCAACTTAATATTGGATAAATATTAGGTTTTTTATAATAAATGTACTGAAATGTAATTCTGCAATATTCTTTATTAAATATATTTAAAAGAGCATTTTTCTAAAAACATTTTATCCTGAATTTATTCTGACCATTATCTGTGTAGCATTCGACCAGATCGAATATTCAGGGAAGGGCCGGATAGGTCCAATACTGAATATTCGTTACATCCCTAGTTGGTATTATATGTGTATGAAACCAAACAGAACAGACTTCCCCCTGAAAAATTATTGTTCTTGCGTCATAATTTCAGATTTTGCAATGATAAATTACAAGTGACTTTATTAAATATACCTATGCACCGTGCAACTGATATATAATTCTGCAATATCCTTTGTTAAATGTGTATTTAAAAGCACATTTAAAAAAATTATTATCCTGGATATATTCGTCCGAATATCTGCTTAGTATTTGGTAAAAGGGTCTAATAGGCCCAATACCGAATAGTTGCCGAATATTCGTTACATCCCTACTTTAAATCAGTCTTCATAAACTAAAGCGTAACTATTCGTTTGTCATCAGCAGGTGCGGCTCGCGTACGGGCAAAAGGAAATGCAGCACCCCAGCTTTCTACAGTGCATTTAATTGCTAACTTATTTTATTTTTCACGTAATATTTAATCTAATGCAATTTTTGTTTCACCGCTTTCAATCTAGAAGGAAAACTCACAGAAGAACTAAAGCAGAAACAGTTGCTGCATTTGTAAAATTCATCATCGTTTTCACTTTCTCGTATACGAAGAGAAAGTATTGTAATCGTCAAAAACTTAGAACTCGAGATTTTGAGTTATCTCCACGTTTTAGACCTCCCTGAGTCCGAAAAACGAAATTTTGGAATTATGTCTGTCTGTGAACACGATAACTGGAAAAGGATTAGAGCTAGAGTGATGGAATTTGGTATGTGATCTTGACACATAATTTGTAGGCTTCTGTCAAATTTTGGACAAACTTCGTCCACGGGAAGACTTCTGTCAGTGTTCATGAGAATACGATAACTCGAAAATGCCAAGACCAGCACTTTTTGACAATTTAACTCCGGAAAGGGATGACAGGCAATGAGTAAGATAAGCGCATCTAAGTAAAATGCAAACATCAGCTCCTTTGTTTCCCAGTTCACCCCTATTTATTAACTCCGCCTTGCGCATGCGCAAAAACGTGGAAGGTTTCGGAATCCAAAATTCATCTGTAGCTGGATGGATAAAATTTGGCACATGGTTTTATCATGAGGAAAATACCGATGCTCGAAAAATACCGATTGTATTAAATGACATTTAATTGTAATTTTGTTAATAGTGATAAAAGCAGACATTTAATTGTAGTTTTGTTAATAGTGATAAAAGCAGACATTTAATTGTAATTTTGTCAATACTGATAAAATCAGACATTTAATTATAAGTTTTTTGATAGTGGTAAAGGATGAGACTTGTGTTAGTAATTCGCATTCGAAGAAAGTGGCTAACCCTTTAAAGATTGCAATGTAGACCAGATCATAGACATTTTTCGTTTACTGTTCACAGAACTACTAGTTAGGAAAATGTTTAAATGTCATGGTTAAGGAAACTTTAAGATGCAGATTCAAAACAACGAAGTCAGAAATCCCGTGGAACGCTGCTCTCTTCAAACGAGGCTTAGTGAAGCCTAATCTGGCGATCAAAGACCGGATGTAATGTGATTAAGATGGCGCGTAATTCTGTCGAAAAGGAAACTGGCTGCCTCGTTTGTTGTTTAGAATTCAGTCGATGAGATCGAATAATCGTAAAAAGCTGGGTTCGATGTGTTCCATGTGACGGAAACAATGTGATGCAACATCCGAAAAGATTTCGCGCAAGCCGCTTATGGAACAATGACTTCTCATTAAAGTAACTGCTGGCCGTCTATTTTTAAAACTGCTAGGTCTTGTTACTTTTGTCAGAAGATTTTATGTCCAAATATTTTACTCAATGCAATACAAAATGACAAAAGGCTATTTATCTTATAAAACTGCCATACATTTTATGACAATAATACTTTGCAATTCAATAAATTGCTTTATTTTATTATGACTTTTTCGTGTATGGCAGTGGTGCGCAATCCTTCGGTCGCGACCCCTTTGAGGGTCGTTAGGAAATTTTTGTGGGTAGCTAAATTCAAAAAAATTCATTTGACAATAAAAAATTTAAGACTTCTCTCCAAAAATCGTGGTCGTTACCCCTACAGGGGTCACGAAAACCCTTTTACACAAAGTAAGGGGGTCTGAAATGAAAATAGTTTGCCCACCCCTGGTGTATGGAGAGTCGTCCCTAGTCCGAAACATCGTGGCATTATCATGTTTTAGTCTTGATTCTCCTGTCTTTGTATTATTTTTAAAAATTCACTCTTAATTATATAGCAACAACAACGTGCACACAAAAATGGTATTTAATATCTTTGCAACACGCGTGCATATAAATGCAGTAACTAAAGTAATGAATTTTTGTAAAATATATTTAAAAATATTGGTAAAATTTTTCTAAGATTAGAGAAAAAAAATCGACGGGAGGCTGTCTCTGTGGAACGACCGCTGGGATTGAGGGGCGTAGGCTTACTTACTTTACTCAGCTGTGACTAAGTAGCTCTATGTGACCAGTGGCGGACTGGCCAGGTTGCCCGATGGCAAGTGGGCCCCTTTACACACAAGTCGATATGGGCCCCCAAGATAAGTGTGTGAGAGAAAGGAAGAAATTTTTTTTAGCACAAGACTATTGCTCCCTCGCACTTTATTTTTAGTGTGGTTAAAAAGTTCTCAAAATACAGTATAGTTCCACATATACAGTATGCTATATTCCTTCCAAAATTATTTCAAATTCAATCATAAATTTGTATCTATATTTGGTATTTCTCACTTCCAATAATATGTATAATACATGTATGCTGTAATTAGTAATATATTTATAACAGATTTTTAGATTAGAAATACATTATGCGTGTTAACGTATTGATTTTAATTTATTATATTTATAATAAGTAAAATTAAATTATGAAAGGTGGCATTGTAGATGTGAGTGGGCCTCCATTGACTCTTGGCAACCACTATTTTGAGACCCAGTCCGCTATCATATGTGACTAAAGTAGCTCTATGTGATTAAAGTAACTCCTTGTGACT
>BGPR01002202.1:130569-152001 GCA_013235015.1 Araneus ventricosus | reverse complement strand
CTCCTTGTGACTCCGAGATTACGTGACTAAAGTAGCTCTATGTGACTGAAGTAACTCCTTGTGACTCTGAGATTATGTGATTGGAGTAGCTCTTTGTAACTCTCAATTTATGTGACTTATTCGTGATTTATGGTTGGGTTTTTTTTTTCCCGCGAAAAAAATGACTTATTTTCAAATATAATACATTTATTCATGTTATTAATATTGGATACAATTTCTTTTAGTAACAATCTTATGTAAAGTCGGAAGATGGTAGGAGAAATAGCAAACGTAATTCAACAATTCTGGAGTAATATTTCGCGTGAACGTAAGATCGATGAATGGATTGCCTAATGTACTTGTATAGTTTGTAGGAACCATAACAAAATTTGGAAAATCCAGTTAATATACCGCTCACATCCGACTGTAGCAGGCGAGAGAAGCCGCCAGACAGTTAGGTATGAGAAAGCGAGGGAAGCTACGTTGGTCACTGCGTGCGCGGGCATCGGTCGCTGTGACGTCATCAAAATTCTTCGTGATTTTCACCAACTTTGCAACTCGACTGTGAATAAATCGTAATTTCAAATTCTAAAATTCTTTTTGTAATCTTCAATGTAAACCTTTCTCTGTTAAATGAAACTAAAACCAACTCTCTATGTTATTTGGTTGCGGAGCTATAAGCGTTTAAAAATACCACGAAAAGCGACATAATCTTTCTCTTTCCCGACACACCATTAGACCACTATGGAGGGACGTCGGTTTACGTCAAAAAGTTTTATGGAAAAATGAAATTAATTTCACTGAAAAGGTGATTTTTTAAATTTAAAAGTGGTGTAAAATTGATTTCTGTGCAATAATATGCTTCGAAGTTAATGAGAAAAAACGATTCGATTAATTAAAAATTTACTTAAAATTTTAAAAAACCCTTTCTTAATAGTACCTACACCCAAGAAGTAACTGCGTGCCAAATTTGGTCGATTCCAGCAGTCTGTCTTCTCAATCGTTTTGAACCATCATTTCATACCATCGGCAAATAAACGTTATCATGTTAAAATATTGCAACCGTCAGAAAATTCCACCTCCAAGTTGAACAACGAAAAGAGAAAGAATCATCACAAGATTAGAAAGCATTGATACTAAATATAATTAAAAGTAATTATATAAAAAATTAGGAACATCTGGACAATCAAACATAATTGGATAGTTTTTGAAATTTTAATATCGTGTAAGAACCGTTGTCTTCGGATGTAATGTGCTCCAAACTTGTCGCCGGAAATTTTGTTAACCACGAAATTTGAAAACTGCGAAGTTATAAAGCAACAGTAACAAATCGGAATGATGCTTTCTTTACGGGGATTTTCACTGATGTCAGCAGAGACATTTGGTTGCATAACAAAAAAGGAGCGCCATCATTCTTCACCACGCTTTAAAAAGTGACATCATTGCGTAAGAGTGAAACAGAAGAAATCAAGAAGAGAACGTTCCAAAAAAAAAAAAATGTTTTTTTTTCTTTCTCTACGGCATGTAGTCTCTCTATATTTTTTAATTTTTGTAAATTGCGATATTTGTATTCTAAGCAAATGCTGAATGGAATTTCTTTAGACAAAACACCAGGTTTATTTGTCTAAAAATATACTTAATCTTTGAATGTCATATGCGGAAGAAAAAGATCAAAGGAGATATTTCATGTATTGGATGGAGAAAAGAGATATTAACATATTTAAAAACATTGCATGTTTTTTTTAACATGATTATGTTTCTAGGCTTGTAGCAGCTCTCTCTACGTATGATATTATCTTTGTTGTCGCGAAGTTTAGTTTCCAAAATTGGCAACAAAAAGAGTTATTGTTATAGAAACGATACGGATGAATAAAGTTTGATGTTTGTTATTCTAAACACCTTCTTTCTTTTGAATTTAAATATGACTAAATCGTTCCTGAAATATAATTTAATTTATTAATTCATCCCATGTTTTAAATGCGCGTAAGCACGCTACAGGTTAACATTCTTTCTGTAAATTGCGTTTTATAAAACTCGTTCCCCGCAGAATGGAACGGCTGATGCAACCAAGCCTGAAACTTATTCATACAACGACGTTTCGGACTAGAGTTCAAATCTCTTTTTTTTTTCGGACGATTACAAAATTTTCTTTTTTTATACTTCGTATCAATATTTGTATCGTCCGTAAAGAGAGAATTAACCCTCCAGCGGGCGGGCGTATGTAGGAGATATTTATATCGCGCATCGTATTACATACTTATTTCGTTCTTTTATAAATTTGAGTGTAGTTTTCATTTATATAATCTGTGTTTAATGTGGAGCTAATAAATTCAGATTACATAAGTAAAAGTTGCATTGATTTTCGTAAAAGAACACGATATAACCAGGGGGAGTGTCTCCCCTAAACTTTCTCGTATACTTTCAAACAAAGGTGTCAACCCCATGCCCCATCGCATAAAAAATGCGGACTTATGGAAAGGTCCGAACACCACAAGAACTCCGATTATTTCCTCCGAGACAGTGGCAACACGTAAAAACAACAAAACAAACGAAAATAAAATAAGCTAAGCGGGAGCAGAATGCGCCAAAAGGGGAGAAAAGGACCCAAAACGGAAGAAAAAGCGCCAAGCAGGCATTATTACGCAATATATGAAACAAGATGGAACCTTAGAGTATAAGATACTACATGGATGGAACTAGAAGCCCGGGCTGCGTTAGATAAACCAGTACGCATTCGCGTGGAGAATCGGATTAGAAAATTTGAATATGCAATTTGAACTCTTTCTTTTTTTTAAACGATTGACACGAAAATTGGACACAAATCTACAGTTAAGATTAGAAGGCCACATACAAGATTTCATTTATCTTACTAATTTTGTTAAGAAGTTATTAAGTTCAAAAGTATGCGATAATACAGACCGACAGACAGTCAACCCTTGACTGATTGGTCCCAAAATTTTATGCTGACCTACATTCATGATGATAAAACTGTGTACCGAATATTATCCATATAGCTATTCAAGTTTTTGAGTTATAGTGTTCACATGAAATTGGACAGACAGACAGACACAATTCCCGCTGACGGAATTTGTCCAAAATTTGACAGAAACCTACAAATGATGTGCCAAGACCATATACCAAATTTAATCCCCGTAGCTCTAATAGTTTTCGAGTTATCGTGTTCACAGATAGACATAATTCTAAAATTGTGTTTTTCGAACTCAGGGAGGTCTAAAACAAGGAGATTCGTCAAAATCTCGAGTCCGAATTTTTTGACGATTACAATACTTTCTCTTTGTATACTTCGTATACGAGAATGTAAAAAGGCAGAACCGAATCCAGGATTTTGGTCTGGACGGGGCTGAGGTCATAAAAATTTTGTGTCGTCGTGACCTCGTGGCTTATGTAAGTCAAATCGCTTTAACTTTGCTCACCTGACAATAAAAGTCACGAAGGACAGTACAATGCTTTCGATAATTTAACATAAACACAATGAAAACTAGCCAAAAAATGTTTTCGATCGCTACAAGTACGAATGAAATGACTACGAAAGCGGGAAAATGTTTGAGCCTGTGAAACCAGAAAGCAATGTTGCCACTTCTTTTTTACTTTCTCGTATACGAAGTATACAAAGAGGAAGTATTGTAATCGCCAAAAAATTCGAACTCGAGATTTTGACAAATCTCCACGTTTTAGACTTCCCTGAGTACGAAAAACAATTTTGGAATTATGTCTGTGTGTCTGTGAACACGATAACTCGAAAACTATTAGAGCCACGGGAACGAAATTTGGTATGTGGTCTTTAAACATAATTTGTAGGTTTCTGTCAAATTTTGGACAAAATCCGTCCAAGGGAAGTCTGTCTGTCTGTATGTCGGCGGTCATGTAAATACTATAACTCACAAATTTGAATATCTAGAAGGAAAAAATTTGGTACACAGTTTTATCGTCATGAATATAGGTCCGTATAAAATTTTGGGCCAAATCAGTCAAAGGGTTGACTGTCTGTCGGCCTGTATAATCACATACTTGTAAAAATTATATCTCATAAGCTCTTTGGCTTAGATAAATAAAACTTGGTTTCCCGGATGCTAACATTAATTATGGATCTATGCCCAATTTTCATCAGAATCGGTTAAAAAACAGGTGTTCAAATTGCATATTCAATTTTTTTACTTTTGAAACGTATCCGTTGTCTCCACGCGCATGCGTACTGGAAGCAATATCTGTGCACGCGGAAGCTATGGGGCGAATTACGTTACTTTGTGACTTTGACGGTCTACGAAGGAAATTGTAGCGAGCCGCAAACACGCGCTTTGGAAATTATGGCAACCCCCTGAATCGACACGTCGTTCTGACATTCTCCAGATGGAAGGTACGGTGAAATCTTGCGTGATATCTGTAGTAAGATTTCGTTCTCAAAAACGTTAAATAAATTTGTGGTATCTCAGCGCGCGTAAAAATTGAGAATATACGCAATTTGTTTTGAAAAATATCAATTTTTTGGGAATTCATGAATTTTATATGTTTCATTGTAAATCACAATTCATAATTTTCTTCTCAAAATAACCAGGCCTTGGGTAAATACCCCAAGAATATTTACCTGCCCACTGGGTGTTTACCCACCCCACATTACTGGTCGTATGCGAGAAAGTTTCGGGGAGGCGACTCCTGCTGGTTTTAAATAAAGAAAGGAGATTAAGAACAAACTGCTGTAGGGATTTGGAAAAAAAAATCAAGAATTTTGGTTTAGCTCTGGGGAAGGCTGCAGCCTCATAGAACCCCCACACTGGTTATCCACTGTAAAAAGGTAAAACGATACACAATATAAGTATCTCCTACATAAGCGCTATTGCGGAGAATTAATATACGTCACAAATTTAATTGAATTAAGAAAGTGTGAAAAACCAAACAAATAATTCATTGGGACCTACTAGAAATAAATAATTAGTTTAAATACTTTTTTATAAAGCTTCGTACGCAACTAATTATTATTATTTCAGAGACTGACAGCGTCGTTAAACCACTGAGCGTGATATCGTCTGTTCTACACACATGATTGATCAGTTTTTCCGCTTACTGCAGAAATCGATTTCGATTCAAAAACAAATGGAGAACAATGGTCTGGCGAAACTGTTCGAGATCGATTTATTTTTCCCATAATGGGAACAGAAAAAATAACAGGAATTTCAAGGACGTGTTATTGAAGGAATTGCAGTCTTTAAGTTTAAACATCTGAATAAATCAGTTGTATTAATAATGCAACGCTTCGCATGTTCGGGTAAGGGATGAACAAATACATCTATTATTAAAACAAAATCTTTCGAAGCGAAAATCATTCCCATGAACTTTGAAATTTTTTCTTGCAGAAAGCTGCAGTGACCCTAGTGGTACAGCCTTGGGATTGGAGGATCGCGAGTTCGAAACCCATTTACACCGAAGGCTCATCTGCAGGGGTGGCGCCAGAGGGGGGACAGGGGAGGCCAGGCCCCCCTATCGGGGATGCTGTGCCTCCCCGTCGGGGAAAATTTTCGTATCCTGTCGGGGAAAATTTTTGCAGGGGGTATTCAACTGTTGTTGATAAATAATAATCTGGCGAAAATTTGAGACCAATTTCATTGCACTCGTCCCCCCCCGTCGGGGAGATCGTATCCCCCTGTCGGGCAAATCGGTCCCCCCGTCGGGCAACTCTAGCGCCATTCCTGTTCATCTGGTAAGTAGTCCTGGTGGTCGTTAAAACTGCCTTTGTGTGTCAAAATATGCAAGCCCCAGCGAAAGTTTCGAGGATAAATTTTCAAATGAAACTAATAAAATTTATGAAATATATATATATATATATTTCTATCAAACTAAATTTTTATGGAATCAGATACAAATAATGGAAAAATTACACCCGTAAAAGATTTATGCATTATTTTGAATTTTTAGTTTTAAAAATTCAACATCGTAAATTCGGAAACGCTTAATGTTTTTTTACACAATCTGTCGTTCAGTGGCGTAGTTAGAGTAAGTGGCGCCCGGAGCACAATAAGTTTTTTTCGCCCCTAATCGTCGTCAATGTGTATATGCCAGTGTAAATGTCTCCCGGGGCATGGTTTTATTTTTTCGTCCCTTTACCAGAATTTGCTTTAAAAAGTGACATAAACACCTTAAGGCTTTGTCTCCACGGCACTCCATAAGAACTGGTCCCCGGAGCATATTAACTCCCCTCGCCCTCCCAGCGCTACGTCACTGCCGTTGTTATGTTTATGTAACGTTCTATATGTGTTTTTAAATGTAAAAATGGTTCCTAAACAGCTAATTAATTAGTAAGCAACAATAAATCTTGGTTTATATAATATATTGTAGAGCTGAGAATTTTGTATTTTTAAAGATTTTATTTAAAGACAGTGAATTACAGACAGTTTGAATTGTGAACAAATCGATCAACGAGCATTTTCGGAAAAGATTTTATTGTTTGGACGAAGAACACACATTCGAACAACTGACACCTCAGGAAACACAAGAAACAATGTTGTGTGTAAGATTTAAAAAACCGGATCTTTTTGCCATCTGCTGGCGCCGCCACAGGGGTGATGAGCGGACGGAAGTGACATAGCAATCGGTTGCCAGGAACAGCAGCAGGGAGCCGGAACTCACCGGAAAGGTGTTGTGGACTGCTTTCTAATTTTTTAACTCACCAGACTGCTATTTTTAGATTTTATTATTTTTTATTTATAACCCGCCCCGGCTCAGCCTACTCAAGAGGGTGTAAGGCCTTTCACAGGCTGGAGGGGAAACATAAAACAAAAGAAATGAATTACATTAAAAAAGAATTTACAAAGAACCCCAAGGGGTTAGCGGAACAATTTAATAATCATCGTTTATAACAATGAACTCGAAAAAAAGATAAAGAGCAAAATACAAAGCACAAAAAGATAAAGAGCAAAAACACAAAATGCTTAACATTAGAAACACAGAACACAAAAAGATTAAGAGCAAAAACAGAAAGCGCAAAAATCCAAAGAGCAAAAACACAAAAGGCTTAACATTAAAAACACAAAAAGATTAAGAGCAAAAACACAAAACGCAAAAACTCAAAGAGCAAAAACGCAAAAAACTAAACATTAAGAACACAAAACACTTACAAAAAAATAAAGATAACCAAATTAAAATCAATAGCATTTAAAACCAAACGGTTACAAAAAAAAATCGAGAGACAATAAGCATTCTACACAAAAGCTCAAAAGTACACAAGAGATCTAACAAAAACTTTACAATAGACAAAATAACAATTCAAAAGATAGCAAAACAATTCCTAAAACCGTCGAAAACTCGAGATGTTGTTCCGGCACTGCTATGTTTTATTATGAGAAATAAAGAAGAAAAAATCTGTAAGATACCTTCCTGAAAATAGCTCCTTCATTGCTAATCCTTGCCTTCGAAAATATGATGAATATTTCAAATAATAAAAGTAAGAAACCTCTCCCGAGTGGTGGTGGGAAGGGATTAAAAACATTAATATTGCAAAAATTTAATTGTGTTTTATGTTTCTTACTCATGATATTTTTTTATGTTTCTTATCAATGTCATTATTTTACTTTTACATTATTTAATTCTAGTAAAATTTGAAATCAACATAAACTTCTAAAGAATTATTCTTTAACATTTTCATGATATTCATGCTTTGAACTACAGTACGCATTATGTTAATGCCTGATTAAAACTAAAATAATAACTGTATATTGGTGACGTTTTATTATTTTTTTATTATGAAGTGATCCCCTATTCCCCCCCATCACTTTCTACATTTGCCTCTCCCCAACAATATAATCCAGCTCAAAACGTTCCGGCACTGCTTAATTCACGACTACACTACAGAGCAGCATCAATATCGTCAGGCAAACATATGAGAACGGAATTTAAAACGAAATCAAAAGCGAGAAATGTGAGCTTTTATGCATGTAAAAACGTTTTCTGGAATAAGATTTTGACAATAACATACAAAACCATAATCTTGGTGATAAGGTCTTGGTCTTGGGACCAGAGAGATCGAGGTTCTGAACTCAATTCCACGAAAGATCCACCGTGTCTGTGAGACTGGTGGATGTGAAATCTGACGTCGAGATCAAACGCCTTCCAGCTGGTATGACGTGAAAGTTTGGAAAAGGGGTGCCGCCTCGTGTGGCGTTCTCGTCATCTTACTACGGTTTAAAATTGTGAGATCCGCCACACAATAACCCTCGTTTTGCTTCAGAATGGAATAATTGAAACTAAAATGTGTATTCTGAATTTTTGTAAATGCTTTTCTGAACTTTTTTTATTAAAAGAATCCCTAAAAATAGTGAAATATGAAAAACTATTCAATCGTTTATTATGGAAACCAAATAAGATATATGAATTATTATTTTCATTTCATATAAATAGACGTATGAATTATATGATTTTTATTTATTTTTGAGTGTTCAGAAATATAAAATTTATGTTGAGTCGATGATAGGGTAACAATCATTGTCTGTGACCTTTTAGGAAAATTGCACAGCTTCATTTTTTAAAAACTGAATCTGGGCTTTGCTCTTAAAGAAGTAATGAAAACTTGCAATTTTCTGCCTCTAGTTGCTGAAATGAAAATCAAATAATAATAAAAATTGCAAACATTTACAAATATATTGCACCCCGTCTATCGAAAACAGCTTCCTTTCTTCAAAGCGATATAAACCCCAGTTGCAGAAGAGGTCCGTTTGATGCAATAAGAAGGCCGTTTATCTCGATGAAAAGATAAATTTATATGCCAGCTGAAAATGACAAAGCTTCTTTTACATTTACGTCAGAGCCAGTCGTCTGTTTCCCAGAACGCCGCCTGCGAACGCTTCTTAAAAAGCATAGAAAACCCTCAATCCGTGCTTAATCCTTTTCTGTATGTTAGTTCTCTCTCATGTAAAATCGTTTTCAAAAGAGCTAAATTTCCTTTGGATACGAATATCTCCTTATTCAGTTTAGTTTTATTATCGTTTGGTTTCAAAATTTCTTTGAACAGATCTGGCAACGGTTGTTTATTTGTAGTGCAATCCATAGGCAAAACAGTCGAGAGTAAAATATTTTTTTTATTGATCTTGGAATGAAAAATAATAAGAACAACAAATTTAAAAAGAATATGGAGCCTTTCTAGGAGGGCGCCATTTTTTTCTCTTGACCGAATCAGATCAGCAATAATTTTAGCCCGTCTTTTGATGGCAATTTTCATGTCTTTTTTGATTACGGATTGAAAAGAACTTTGGAATGAATAGGATATAATAGCCTTTGTTGCTGAAAATCCCCCAAAACCCCCAATCAAATCAAATCAAGCAACAAATTTAAAATGTATTTATTAGCAGTTTTATTGTCATTATTACAACATTTACAGAACTGTTTTAGCTCTTTACAAGAATTGTTTTTTTCTTGTAAGCACTATAATTTTAATAATCCCAATTTGTGAATTTCTGCTTTATTGAACTTCTGTGTGCAACTAAAGTGACAAAACATCTTGGATTACCAAAGACAGTCACGTTTTTTTTTTCATTCTAGAACAAAAAATATGTCGGTTATTTGCCCCGTTTTTCTTTTGATATAATGTTAAAGAAATTAAATTACGAGGAAAATGTTGTTAAATTTGTTTTATTTCTCGTTATTTCCTAACCACGTCTTAAGCAAAAGCAGGAACTGTGACAAAAAATAAATAACAAACAAGCACATTTCATCAATATTTGTATTTTTAAACTTCTCTGTATATAAACATTAAAATATCTTGTCAACAAATTTATTCAAGCAAAAATTCTTGTTTAAAACTATTTCTTTAACAAACATCAATCTGTAGAAAACAATGTAAACATGTTTTCAAAACATTTATTTCTTTATTTTGTATGTTTCACAGTAAATCCAATTTGCATCACTACCGTATTTCGTTTTTTTAAATTAGTTTTTTTGATAAATTTTATAATTCATTAATAAAGTTATTACGTACTGCATTTTTCACTTGAAGAAGGAAAGTATTAATTAAGAAATTATAAGAAATAATTCATGTTTTAAATTAATAAATTTAAATTTAGTTAAAAGACTGAATTTTTAAAATTATTCTTTTTTGCATTCCTCACCATCATTTATATACATATTTACAAAACTTTCGTTGAAAAATAGCAATAAATAAATAAATAATAGAACATTGTAAGAATAAATAAGATTTCTGAACGAATTTCACTGCATATTCTAATTATCTCCTAGCTTGAGAATATCAAATTGAAACGAAATTTGCTTCTTCAGCCGTCAGAAAACATTCGGATTCGGGAAAAGGAAGTAGAACTGCGCAGAAGGTCGACACAAACAAACAAAAAATAAGAAAAGAATGCCATGCTGCATCCTGGCCGTATCCTAGCAACGCACCACTCGGCGATTTAATTTTTATGGTTCCCGCTCGTGATCCGCGTTCACGTGAGGCGAGCTTCTCCTTTTAGAACGTGCTGCGGTGTTCGTCACGCGGGAAAGTAATGATTTTGAAACGGGTTGAGCGCCGGATGAGCTGAAGAACAGGTTCTGTGGAGAACACGGTAGAAATCCTTATCCTGTGGAAAACATGAACATAATTTGTGTGCATCCAGTTTTGTTTGCGTTATCCTTATTACTATGAAGTTTTATCTTTACTTTTGATTGGTATACATCATTTATGTGAGAGGCATAGATAAGAGGACGTAAATCGACCATCTCTAATTTAAGAGAATTATTTTACTTTTTATAAATTCTAATGCTCGAACCGTAATTTAATAATTTGTTATTTATTACATTATTGGTCCAGAGTACTAGCTTGTCTGTTGTTGAAGCTTAAAATATATTTTAACTACGAAGAGACGTGTTTCGAATTTATTTCTTTTATATTTGTTTGGTTCTGTGGGTTTTAACGGCGCAAGAGCTATTTATATTTGGAAAACCACTTTGATTTCAACCAGTAGATTCGATGCTAATGTTAAAATTATTCCGATTCTCAGTTTAAAAACCTTTGTTATTACGTAAAAAACTATATTGGCTTAAGACGGCATTATTAGAACAAAATTATTTACTGACATTCTCTCAATCAATAAATTTTTGTTGTAAAGTGTGAAAAAGAAAATTATTTAGTCTTCTTCACTTATAACTTATTTGTAAAGCTTTATTCGGCATTCTTTAATGGTCACACTCAGGCATTTCAAAAGTAAAAAAATAAGTAATCGGTATTTTATTTAAATAAAATAATGAAAAGAATTTATAAGAGGACAATGGACTCTATAAAGTTTCTTCACAAATTACTGATTTACAAAATTTTGTATGCATATGCATTGGAATATAACTGAAATAAAAATATCTTGAAAAAATCTTTTGAACCCAATACATTGTTAATAAAACTTAAAAAATCTTTTTACAAATTTTTATAAATGTATCTACTATGTGATATAAATATTTTTTGCATTATTTTTACTTGAAAATGCATTCTGAACAAATCCATTTAATTTAAATAAAATTTTCAAAAAATATTTTTATGTATGCGTACTGAATTTTCAATAAAATCTCGGTGCTTTCTGAACTAACAAAACTTAAGTGGATGCACAGGATATTTTAAGTGTATAAATAGGAATTCGCATGAGAAATTTCATACTATTTCTTTAAAAATTAAGACGCATTGGGGATTTCAAAGACCTGTATATGGAAAGTACAAAAAAAAACACAATTATTTTCAGAAAAAGCAATTTAAATCATATTTTTACGCCTAGCTTCAGTATTTACACTTTTTAACCCATTAGCTATTCATTTTATTTAGTACACATAATTTAATGACAATTTATTCACATAGTCTATATCTTATTTCTATCTTCTATCTAAATACATATCCTGTATCTTATTTCTGTTGTCAACATACCTTTTTCTCAACTATAACAAAGCCTATAGGGTCAATGGATAGGATTTTTTTTTACCAACGGGATTTTTTTTTACAAACTGTTTGTTTAAAATTCATATTTTAAAAAATTAAAACAATGACAATTAAATTATACGAACAATGTCAAAGATTTATCACCCTTTCTATTATTTCTTTATCGCAACTAATACAACACCTACAGCGAAAACACATTGTTTGCTTAAAATTTAGGTTAAAAGAAAAATCGAAACATCATAGACGTTGTGAAATCATGGATGCGCAGCTCCATCACACCTTCCTTTTCTGTTTTACAAAGCTAACCTATATATATCACATAACTTAAACTCACCCAGCCAACTCATATGAAACATGCTGGAAATTCAAGTGAAACATGATATAACCAATAATATGCTCCACATGTGAAAAATTTGTTCTGACATCAAATAAGCCGGGTATTAAATTTCAACGACTCTGCAAAAGACTAAATATTTTTTTCGGGGGGGGGGGGGGAGTTGATCTTACAAAAGTTTGGCACTAGTTTACTGGTAAACATACATTTTAGAGATAAGATGTTAAAATGGGAATTCCGTTTTTTTGGAAGATTTTTCCTATTTCACCATTCCTTAAGCTCCATTATGTGCGCACGGCAAATTTTCTCTTTCGAAAATGCTCTTTTCTTCGAGCTTAAAACATTTCATTTTCCACAAAACGCAAACATGATAACAAAAACGCATCCTGAGCGGAACGTGCATAACCGATTTCGGTTCGTGCGTACCTGTACTTTCCGCGAATAATCGTAAAAAAATGTTTTTACTTTCCAAGCATGAGGAGAATAATCAACTCGTTGGAAACCATTTTAAAATATCGTCTGACGGAACATTACTTTGCCACATGGGTTCACGACACCTGCTTCCGTTTCTGGGGGGATCACCTGCTCTCCAAATCCCCCAATGCGAAAATCTGCGTTCTATAGGTTGATAGAACTAGTGTTACAGGGAGTTGTGCAGCAGGGAGTATTCTGAGAGAAAATATTAAAAGGAGATTCGAATCTCGAAATATCGTAGCACAATAATGCTTTGTCTGTCTTGATTCGTCTGTATTTATTTCGAACAGCTTACTTTTAATTGTATAGCAACGATAACGTGCACACAAGAATTGTATTTTATATCGTCGCAACGCGCCTGTGTGTAAATGCAGTAACTAAAGCAATGAAAAGCATTGCTATAAAGTATACTTTTGTCCGAGAATTGTGGGACACATTTCAAAAAAGGAATTAAAAAAAACCCTAATAATGTTAGAAATACAATTTTTTTTGAAAAAAATGAGAGGGCATTTCAAAAAGTTTTTTTTCCGATAGGAAACGCGGCCGTAGGTCTAGGCTAGGTGGCCGTAAATTTTTGAAAATCTCCCATTTTTGAAAGCAATTATCTGCGAAAATATGCAAGCTAGAAGAAATATAAAAGCATGTATTTGTAGGGAATTTTGCACTCTTTAATTTGTTAATTCACATATAGTGTGAAAACTTACTATGTTTTGAAATATTCAAGAAAAGCTGAAAGAGGAAACCAGAAAACGCGCATCGAATTCTGCCGACCGGTAGTCACTGCGTGCGGAATTCTCTCGCTGTCGCAAATTTAGAACGCCGTTATGCAACGCCATCTATCAGGAAAAAAACTTTTTATTTACACTCTTATTTAAAAAAAACTGTAGTTGTAACGTTATTAGGTTTTTTTTTATTAATTTTTGAAATGTGTCACACAATTCTTGGACACCTTGTACTTTTCAAAATTTATAAAAATTAAAGGAAAAAATGTACGGAAATAAAATTCGTATCACTGAAAACCTTTTTTTTATTTTAAAGTGGTTAAAAGTTATTTTTCTTCATTAATATGCTCCGAAATGATTGAGGAAAACTTTATAATTCCGATTTGTTTTTAATTAAAAATTCATGTAAAATTTTGGAAAACCCTTTCTTAGTGAGCACCTACTGCTCAAGAAGTAACTACGTGCCAAATTTGATAGCTGCTGTCCAGTTGTCTGTCTGCTCTGTAGAATGTTTGAACGATCTTTGCATCATGAATGTCACTTAATTTACAGATACACTACAACATCAAAAGTATCCGGATACTCTCGGATTTACATATTTTTTTAATTGCTACAGAAAGGCTAGAGGAATTGCGTTTGAACTTCGACTATGTAATGAATAGGCTTCAACTCACGTTTTACAGTGAAGATTCGGTCACGAGGGCATTTAGGGAAAAGACCAGAAATTAATGAAGAAGAAAACGATTTCAGCTCGCCCGGCTTCACAAAAAGCTGATAATGATTTGGAACTTTCACCACTTTGTTTGCTATGCACATTGTGTACATGCATTTTCGTAAAAATAGTATGTATATTCGGAAAGATATAAAGGTTTTCTTCAAAAATCCTAATTTTATCTGCACATTTTTGCTTATAACATACAGAGTTTGCAACCAAATTACACGAAACTCATAGAGTGCTCGAGAAAATGTTAGAAAAGCATTGTATTAAAATTTGATCCTTTATATTTTACAAACTATACGTGCTATTTTTACGAAAATGCATGTAAGCAACGTTCATGATAAGCACAGCCATTGATGAAAGTTGCAAATCATTTTCAGCTTCCTGTGAAAGCTGAAAATGAAGTGAAGCTTTTTTGAAGTGAAACTTTCTGTGAAGCTTTGTGTGAGTCGAAATCCCTTTTTCCCTTTATCAATTTCTGGAGGGTCCCCTAAATGCCCTCGAGACCAAATCTTCTCTGTAAAATGTGAGGTCAAATCTATTCATTACATGGACGAAGTTCAAGTGCACTTCCTTCAACCTTTCTGGAGAAATTCGAAAAAATGCGTACTGTCCTACCGCCACGAGAAAAACCCTGAATAGGGTTGCCTCAAGTAGAAGAGTTGAAGAAAGGAGGGTAACGGGTATACATTTGGCGAACTAAGCGCACTTCTTTGGGCGAGGAATTAGTTTTCGACCGAAGTACAAAGCAAAATGAGAATTCCGCCGGTTTTATCTGCGCCAAATGAAATAAAGCTCTTTCCTTCACCCCCAAAATGCAATGGAATATCCCGTTTCCGTAACAACCGCCACCAGCATGTCTGGTGTCTGGGGTTTTTCTCGTGGCGGTAGGACAGTACAAGCTCAGATGTCATCCTCATCATTTGACCTCTGCATAAAATTAGGAGATCCATCATAAAATAATCCTCTTGAAGTTTCAAAACAAGATGTTAATACTCATAATTTGAGATGTGTTTTACAAATAAGGGGAATAATAAAAATAATAAAAAGATGTTTTATTTTAATACTAATATGTCCAACTGCTATTGTTCGAAATAATGCGTGTACAATGCAAGTATTTTCAGAAGCATTTGTTGAATAAAATAATTCCATGGATAATTGTGAGAGCTTCCTACAACATGGCTAAATTTAATTTATGTAACATTATATTCCACTGAACCAATATACATTTTATAAGCGAATAAATATTAGTTACTCACAAAATCAATCTTTGTATGAAATGCACAAAGGATTTCAACAAACCACCTTATAACTAACTATACATCGATGACAAAACATGCAACAACACCGAAAACTAACTTTTTAGATTTCAAATACAAATTTTACACAAAAATTTTTAATAGCAAAAGAATTTTACTTTTTAATTGTAGTGCTGCGAATTCAATTCAAAGATCATTGTTTGTGAACACTTCCAGTTTCACAAAGCTAATTTTTGATATGCAAACAACAAGATTTTTAAAAAAGTTTATTTGTTCTTGTATATTTCCATCCACTATATTATTTTCTTTTTAATGAATTTTTTTTAATTTCGTGTTCAATGCTTAGAATGTTTCTCAAAACATCAGAAAATGGATTGGTAGAGAAAGGGGGGGGGGGTAAGGACCAACTGCCATTGAACAGTTATTATTAAAAAGCTTCAATATTCTATTGTTAATTTTTTTTCATTTACAGAATTTTGACTCAGTTTTGAAAACATTGATGGAAAAACAATTACAACTCGTCGCTTATAGTATGTTGCTATACAATTAGAGGAATTAATTAATACTAAAATTCAGAATTTAAAAGTCAAAAATATTATAGAACACCTCGTGTTTTTTATTAATAACTCTTAGTTAGAGATTAAATTCATGATTAAAGATCCAAAAAAGATTAAAATGGATAGAAGAATGCGTCGTGATCTTTTAATCGTATTTTTTGATAAGTGATAAAAATATGATCGAAATTTTAAGTCATTAAAAATATGATTTAAAAAACACGTTACGATTTTTTTATTTATGTTTTGTGCTTAGTGATTAAAAATTTTGGATAAACTTTTAAATCAGGGGTTCCCCACCTTTTCCCCCTCGCGTACCCCTTGAATAGTATTTTTATTCTCGCGTACCCCTTAGTGTCATATGCACCCCCCCCAAACAAACCAAACCATCCGTCAATGCAAAAAAGTTTTTATTAATAACGTTAATGGCTTAGATTACCTTAAAAGTCAAATTACTCGAATTTATAACATTTACAAGACTTATCTTTACATTTTATTACATTTTTAAAGTAGCATTAGTTCAACGATAAACCAAATAAAATCAGTATTGTATTAATTTCACATTAACAGATAAGGATAGATAAAAATTATTCATTGTGATAATCGACTATTCAAGTGGAAGAAAATTTCAATGCGTCCATGAGCTTGTCTCATGGAGCTGAATTTGATAAAAATGGATTCAAATGAAGACAGATAGAGCGTCATGTCTGGAGCTGTGAAAGCCAAATATCAATCAATTACCAGGTTTCCATTTTCTTTCTTTTTTCTTATTTCGAAAACAGGCTTTATGACTTGCACGACTTTAACATTTACTTTTCACACGAACTTGGTGAAACTAAATTTGTATGCTTGCTTATTTCAGGCCATTACCAACTTTGAATTCGGTCCCCCAAACTGGTCCTTCGCGTACCCACAGGGGTACGCGTACCACAGGTTGGGAACCCCCTGTTTTAAATGATTAAAAACATGAACAAAAGAACGCGCTGAAAATTCACTTGTTTTTCATTTTGATTTAAATTCTAGGACAATTTTTATTCTTAATATTTCTAATACCCTTTCAAATCCTGAGAAAGTAAGTAAGCAATTACGGATGAGCTCCACTTTTGGTAAAAAGGGCCTTAAAAAGAAAGAAGTGCACTTGTGGAACCGGGCCCCATCCTGTCTACAAAGAACGGGAAACGAGAACTGCCCCTTCCGAACAAAGGACAGGTTTCAGCTTCCCGCCTTTCATCTCTCTTCTCCCCGCGTTCGATTTGCAATTCGTTTGCGAGAGACGGGTCTCTGGTTTATGGCGTGTCTGAAAACATGTGCAATAATTTTTTGCGTTTTCCTTTGTTCAGGTAGCAAAAATAAGTTTCCACTGGAGCTTTGCGATAATCATTCTTTGTATTCTTCTACATTGATGCTGCAATATCTGCAACTGCAAAAGAAAATGGCGTGATTTGTTTATGTACTTTGTTTAAGGGGAAGTGGTGAACATTTAGAACCCGATTGAGTAAAAAATTAAATGAGATTCGAAACACACCGTAGCATGATAATGTTTTGGGTTTGATGCTTGATTGCCTTAGCTGTTGCATTCAGTGCGTAACGATTTTTACATCACGCACTTTACAGAAAGAATGCCGGCTTAAGAACATCATTATGTTAAAAACACATCCAGTGTTTTTAAATGTGTTAAAGCGTGAAGTTAGTAGTGAATTGAATATTTTAATATTTAATTTTACTTAGTCGCCCGAGAGCTATAAAAATATTCATACTGATTATTCACAATCTTGCTATTTTGTTGCACAAGGTTACATAAAGAAAAAAACATTGTGACGAAATTGTATTTAAACTAATTTTTAAAAAATATTAAATCTAAAGCAAAAATTGCACAGAAATAATTAATTTTAAAGCTATGTATAAATGGTTTTTGTGCACTAATGTGCCAAACTGATGACTATGAAACATGTGCTCAACCCACCTAGTGTGGGGATGTACTTAATTACAATGCAAAGGCTCTCAGTCTAAATAACTATATAAAACTGTAAATAAAAACATAAATTACTACATACATAAAATGTTTAAAATCTATTAGGGCTAGGAAGTAAAAAGAATAATAGCATAAAAGCAAATTCAATAACCAAGAATAATATACATCAACAAATAATTATAAAAAACGTAAAATATAAGGATCTAAAACTAATAAATAAAACGCTAAATAACACTTCCATAGCAACACTAAGAAATCTTAAGATGCACCAGAAAACATCCAAATGAGATCCAATAGAAATAACATATATACGGACAGACACCCAGACATAATTACAATTTTTTCCCCTTTTTTTTCGGATTCGGAGAAGGTTTAAAATGCTGATAATCATCAAAATCTCGACGTCAAATATTTTTGACAATAACAATATTTTTTCTATAAACTAGCGAAATTTAAAAAATGAATAGGTAAAGTTAAATAATAGGCTCTTTTGTGCATCTTGGAAATACATTATGAAACAAAATTGCTTTTTAAATAATTTGATCTGGTTGTGTGGCAACAAAGTAAATAGGAATAATACAATGAAAAAGAGGAAACGCCTGAGTTAGACATCACTATTATTTTGAGACTGCTTTTTTTTTCTTTTCTTTTTTCTTTTTCATGACCTTGAGCAAGGAGCTTGTGTTCCGAGTTCAGTTCACTGTGTAACAGGTAGTTTTCGCCAAAGGGCTGTAATGATCTATCAAGGACAAACAGCCTTTCTATCAAAGCCTCGGATTATGCCACATACATTGGGCTTTTGTTTGCCGTTCGTAAACAAAAGAGGGTGTATGGGTTGGTGCAGAGGTCGCTTAACAGGTGTCATCTGATCCAGGAAGAGGGGCCTAACGGGGATTTTTTTTTCAGGGGGAATTTAATAAAGATTTTTAACAAAAGAATGAATTTTTAGAGCTTAATTTTAACTTTTTTAATGCAATGTAATGATGTCAGTTATTGCTATCATTCGCAATTGTTAAATTTTTTAAAAAAATTTATCGCTTATAAATAATGATAAAAAAAAACTCGCTCAATTGTTAAAAAAATTTGTTAAAACTTGGAAATTTGAATCGCTTGTCCGAAATATCGCAGCAAGATGATGTTTTAGGATGTATTCGTCTGCCTTGTCTTCATCTGACTTGATTGCAACATCCCTTGCAATTTGTGCATAACGATTTTTATATCACGCAAATAAAAGAAACGCAAAAAATGTCTCCAATTGTATTACAGAAAAGAGGAGCAATCAGGGTTGTCGATTTTTAAAATTTTTTTTTCAAAAAATCGATTTATTTGATTTAAATCGGATTTTTTTAATTTAAATCAAGATTTTTTTGATTTTAATGATTTTTTTAAAACTATATTATATATATTTAAAAATTCGTATCTTAGATAATGAACCCTACAGTCATAGAATTATATATACATAACAACATACCAGTCATTAAGCTGTACTTTCTTTTTAAAAAAACAAATTAATTCAAACATGTAACAACTATTTAAAAAATATTTGTGAATTAAATATAAAGAATAATATACTTTTGAAATATACGACAATTTTATTACGGAGAAAAGGAACAATATAATAAAAATTACATTTCGTGACTATAGATATATTATTGTATGTTGGAATATAGGAGAATTTTACACTCAGCTGTTCATTTGTTTCATTACAAACACAAGTTTTGAAGCTTTCTCTACTCCTAATCTATTTCTTAATTTAGAATGGACTACACCAAATGTTAGAAAAAATCCTTTCAACACTGGAAATTGATGATTTAGCTGTAGTTAACATGCTTATAAATTTCATTTTCACTAATTATATCCTCATTTAAAATTTTACAAAAGCTATTCCACCACTCACAATCAGACATTGTTTTAACAATCGTTGGGTCAAAAAAATATTTTTGTCATGACTGTGAAATGGTTCCAGCTTTCCTAAAAATTTTAAAGGACTACCTGTGTGCCAAATTTCATAACTGTGAGTGCGATAGATTCTTCTGGACATCGCGCGCGCACACTTGCAAACATTGCCTTTTATAAGTATAGGTTATATCATAGTTTAAATTGCACTATGTAGATGTTTGTACAGTAGAGTCTCCCTACAACGAAGTCTCTCTACAGCGAATTTCTCCTTATAACGAAATTTTTAATCGGAATGTTAAATAACATTCAAAATATTCTCCATATAATTAAGTGGTTGTCTCCCTATAACGAATTTTTTCAGAGGTTTATCTTCCGGCATCTTTCCGATTTTTATCATTTTTGAAGAAAGTTGATAATTTCTGTGCAACCAATTCGCTCACACGTGCCTGTTTCTGGAACCACTCACTCTTAAAATGTGAAAATTTTTCTGAAAATTTAACATCATGAAATGCAAAGCAAAATGTAAAATAACGGAATTTTTCAAGTAAAATAAACGTAAGTACATACTAGCACATATATTCTCTAAATTGGTTAATTGTCTTAACTTTTGAGCATTTTATTCATACAATACAAATTAGTATAATTTTAACAAATTTATAATATATATTACTTCATTTTTAATTGAAAATCATAATTAAATACATTTGAACTTATCGCACCTATTGAAAAGTTTGGAGCATTTACTTAAATAACTGCAAAAATCTCTAATCTCCGTATAACGAAATTTTCTCTATAACGAATTTTTCAATTGGAACCAAGCGATTTCGTTATAGGGAGACTCCACTGTATTTCTTTTGGAACATTTATATGTATTACTTAATTATCTTACATTTGAACATTATTGCAATATAAAAACTTTGTTGTCCCCAACACTATTTAGTTTTCTCCAATATTAAAATGAAACTCACTTAATTTTACTATGTTCTTTCTTTGCGAATATGATTCTTTTACAATATTTATTTTATAAAAAAGGAACATCTCATACTTTGCATTCTATTGTGTTGCTCATTAGAGATTGATTTAAAATCTAATTTGCTTGTGTTCTCAAAAATAAAGATATGGAAAGTGCTCTAGTTACATCAGTTCAATGAAATATTTTTTTATGTTATATATTCTTTCTTTAAATATACATTTAAAAATATTTTAAAATCACTATTTGAAGATACATGAACAATTTTATTTCATTAACGCATATTAAATTGATATTTAAAATAAAGTGATTTAAATCAGTGATTTTTTTAAAAAAAATCAGTTGATTTAAATCAGTGATTTTAATCAACTGATTTAAATCGCCGCAACCCTGGGAACAATGTTTGAAATGGTCGAACTTAAATTAATTTCCGTAATTGCTTACTTCTGAGGTTAAACCTTAACTACAATTACAGCAGTGATGCCATTTCGTGTAACATTTAGCTTTTTCCAACGATTCTAGCCAAACGGAACTCCAGTCATAATGCCTCCAAAAATACCGATGGTAGCAAATGACATTTAATTATAATTTTGTTAATACTGATAAAAGCGCACATTTAGTTGTAATTTTATTAATACTG
>BGPR01002202.1:90710-130559 GCA_013235015.1 Araneus ventricosus | reverse complement strand
GATAAAAGCGCACATTTAGTTGTAATTTTATTAATACTGATAAAAGCACACATTTAGTTGTAATTTTGTTAATACTGATAAAAACAGACATTTAATTGCAATTTTGTGAATACCGATAAAAATAGAAATTTGTGTAAATAATTTGCGAAAAAAAGGCGCTAAACACTTAAAGACTGAGATAAAAAGCAGATCTTGTATATATATATATTTGACGCTACTGGTAGTTGGAGGGGGGGGGGCCCCGCGAGGTCTACTGTTCATAGAATTATTAACAATATGTTTCTGAGAAAAATATCAACAACTTATAGATGCATTAAAACACAAGGGTTTTATTAATTTCAAGGATGGATTTCTGAATTTACTGCTTTTATTATAAAATATAATAACTATATAACCTCGGATAACGATAGTATTGTTTATTTTGCTAGCAAAAGCGAAAACTTTCATTTGAAATCTGAAAACTTCCCAAGTTTTAAGATTTATTTTCGGGGGGAAAAATGATAAAACTGACAGTATCGCTAGGATTTCCCAATGTTTTTTATCTGCAAGTAAATAAAAAAAGGGAGGGGGCAATGTAAGAAAAACTTGTAAACTATTTCAACAACGTCTCAAGTATTTAAGTGGTTTCCCAGTATTCGCTCTGTTGGCTTTTTACAAAAGATAGCGCTGTTTGCAAGCCGAAGAAATGTGGATGATAAAAAGGGAAACCCGTTTTCACTTCACAATGATAATAAGAAATGATTGATCCAAAAAAAAAAAAAAAAAACGAATGCGCATTTGGAAAAATGCTGTTTCTAAATTTCAGTATTTGCGATGTTAGCAGAAGCATTTCGCACCTAAGTTTAAATTAAAATTTTAAACATCAGATCTGTCATCGAATTTAAGATGAAACTGGAAGTTTCGTTTATGCCAAGATAAAAATCATTTTTTAAATTATAAAGCAAAATATTTCTTTTAGATTTATAAAACAACATATTATAAAACTTGCAAAAGGTAATTAATTAGGAATGTTGTTAGAACGGTGTTCCAAAATTTAAAGCATCAACTTTCAAGAGAGTTGTTTTTAGTATATTGCGTAAAAAAAGACAAAATTAAAACTTAAAATTAATTTTATTCAAAATAGTAAAAAAAAGGATAAAACTTTTTTAACACAATCTAAATACTATATATTCACAGAATATATTATTTAAAAGTATAAAGCAAAATATTTATTTTAAATTTACAAAACAGCATAATATGAAACTTGAGAAAGATAATTAATTAGAAATGTTGTTAGAATGTTCCAAAATTTAATTAATTTTGGAACACTGGAACATTTTAACTTTAATAAGTTGGAGTGCACGGACTTTTTAAATTAAATGAAAATGCAAAATAAAATTATTCTTAAAATACCAGAAAAAAACTCGAAGCTACGGGGCCTCCTGAAGTAGCCTGCCTGGGCCCATAGGCAGTTGCCTACTGTGCCTATTTTATAATCCGGCCCTGGTATGGAAATATGTTGAGCAAATAATGTTCACTGGCGTTTCCAGCACGTGTCTCCCGAGTTAGGATAAATTGGTCGAAGTGAGGTTTTTTCTTTTAACTTAAAATTTGAAACAAACGATGTTTATTAGAGCAAAGTGACCATTATGTTGTTGAAGTCGGTAAATGTTCCAATTCAATGATACCATCGTTAAAGGTTTTGTATTATTTGAGAAAAAGACATGCTGATAACAGAAATAATATACAGGATAACGCTCACTGTCTGAGTGCAATGCAATTTAAAACGGTTCGTTAGCAAATGAAGCTTTTGGAATCGAATCTATCGCACTTACAGCCATGAAGTTTGGCGCACAGGTAGTCGTAATGGTCACTGAATGCACCTCGAAGCCGGAATTTTAAAATTTAATCTAGAAAATTTTTTATTTGATGTTTTATGTTGTTTTGGGTCATTTTTGGCACGTTTGCGGCCGTAGTATCTTTCCTAATGATCGTTGAAAAACAATCCATGTACCATCGGATAGAACGAACAATTTTCGTTCTAATGAAGTTTGTTTTGAACGTCTAACGTAATTTACTGAATTTTGAGAAATTTTTAAAAAATAGTAAGTTTTGCCATCTAAATTTTATTTTTGTTTTTAAATTTGCTGCATCCAACGTTCTAATAGCACTATTATTTTCAATTTGTTTCAGCTTATAACTGCAACGGTTCTGTCGGATTTAAAACAAGAATGGTTAAAATATCTTTTCCCAATTTTTAAAATTAATTTTCCCTTGGTCAGTTGAAAGATATTTTTCTTCTAGCGAGTTTCCTCCCGCGACACTTCTCCGGAACGCTGCTGGCAATTTTGATCGGCTCAGAGCGCAGTATACGTCATAACCTTCAACTGAATGAATGACTTCGATTATTATTTTCGGATTCGATTTTATATTTTGCTTGCTGTATAATAATTATTTTCACGTTCCAATTTTGTAATATTGTTTTGGATTAAAGTACTCTGTATTGTTTTTCTACAGTTGAAATGTCATTATCGCGAAGAAAAATAAGCGGGAAAATCAATAATGTGTATCTTTTGTTTTGTTTCCAGAACTTTTTCATGTCATTGTGGGAGTTTTTTTTCTTTTCATTTTGTTGAATTCTTGATTCCACGGGCAACGCCGTGCGCGTACTGCTAGTTTACTACATTTGTAGGGTTGCCATACGTCCCTTATATAAGGGACTGTCACCGTATTTCACTACTGATCGTTTCAATATCACGAGACTAGCACTTTTGGACGATTTTACACCGGAAAGGAGTGGCAAGGAATTAGTAAGAAGAGCGCTCTTCCGGAGTTTTGTAATAATTTGTAGGTTTCTATCAAATTTCGGACAAAATCCGTCAACGGGAAGTCTGTCTATTTGTATGTCAACGGTCATGTGAACGCTATAACTCAAAAACTTGATTAGCTAAATGGAAAAAATTTGGTACACAGTTTTATCGTTATGAATGTAAGTCCGTATGAAAGTTTGGGCCAAATCCGTCAAATAGAGGCGTTCAAATTGCATATTCAATTTCTTTTAATCCGATTCTCATGCGCATGCGTATTGGTAGCAATCTGTTATTGTTGTAAATTTTATTTACAACAATAAATAATGTTTTCAAACATCAATTGTTAACAATTTTTTTATTGTTGCAAATCAAACCGATCTCATTATTTCAGCAAATCTTTCATTCACGCGCTTTTGCAATTGTTACGGTTGTGGTAGTATAAATTGTTTTCTTGGGAATTCAATTCCAAAGCAGAATTTTCGCTTTAGTATTCATTGCATTGCCTATTTTATCGCACCTGCTTCAAAGTAATATTTTTTTGAAACGTGGCAACAGATATTTGATTTCAGGTTTGTTTTTTTTTGTTTCACTTTCTCGTATATGAAGTATACAAAGAGAAAGTATTGTAATCGTCAAAAAAAATTCGAACTCGAGATTTTGACGAATCTCCACTTAGAAAGTATACGAGAAAGTTTAGGGGAGACCACTCCCGCTGGTTTAACAGAAGAAAATAAACCATTACCTACCCACTTTTTTACTTTCTCGTATACGAAGTATACAAAGAGAAAGTATTGTAATCGTCAAAAAATTCGAACTCGAGATTTTGACGGATCTCCACATTTTAGACCTCCCTGATTCCGAAAAACACAATTTTGGAATTATGTCTGTGTGTCTGTATGTCTGTGAACATGATAACTCGAAAACTATTAGAGATACAGGGATGAAATTTGGTATGTGATCTTTAAACATAATTTGTAGATTTCCATCAAATTTTGGACAAAATCCGTCCACGGGAAGTCTGTCTGTCCGAGGTCATGTGAACACTATAACTCAAAAACTTGAATCGTTAGATGAATAAAATTTGGTACACAGTTTTATCATCATGAATGTAGGTCCGTATAAAATTTTGGGCCAAATCTGTCAAAGGATTGACTGTCTGTCGGTAAGAAAAATTGGTATGACGTTTGCTAATATTATTTATAGATCTGTGCTCAAATTTCGTTTGAATCCGTTGAAAAAAAGTTGTTCAAATTGTATATTTGGTTCAAAATGCACATTTGGTTCAAAATGCGCATTGCGAGTGTGTGTTGGCGAGCGTTTCGCTTATTTTACTCAAGTTAGTATAGTTGGCTTTTGACCTTGGCGGTCTACGAAGGAAACTGTAGCTTCGGACGCGCTTCGTAAATTATGGCAACCCCCTGAACCCGAAACTTCGTTCTGACATTCTCCAGATGGAAGGTATGGTGAAATCTAGCGTGATATCTGCAATACGATTTCGTTCTCAAAAACTTTAAATAAAGTTGTGGTACCTCAGCGCGCATAAAAATGAGAACTTACGCAATTTTTTTAATTGTTATCATTTTCCTTTTACACATAATTATAAAAATGGGCGAAGGTCATTTTAAAATTATAATGACTCAGAGTTTAGGAAGCAAACGGGACAAATAGTATACGGGACGTATGGCAACCCTAGTTAGAGAGAAAATGACACTTTTTGAGAACTATACGAGAAAGTTTAGGGGAGACCACTCCCGCTGGTTATGTTTATTTATTTAGCTCTTAAACATCCTATATCAATGCTTGGCAATTATGGCAACCCTATACATTTTCAATATGATATAGAAGACTCGATTTATTAAAAAAATATTTCAAGTTCGACTTACATACATGTCTCTACTGAATTCATCACAAATTCTGAAATTATTTTAAAACAGGTTTAATATCTTCTATTACTGATAAGTTTAGCTCAGATAAAAATATTAAGCAAAATTTAACCCATTTTTGTAGTGCTTCTCTCTGAAAAGTATTCTTAAGATGCAGGAAATCAGTGTTTTATTACCCCTTAAAGTAAGGTCATGCTATTATTATATATTAACCCAAGTTATTGATTTCTCTTCTTAAAATTGTCGTTTGAATAATTTCTAGAAATATTTTCTGGACATGAATAATATTACATTGTTTGCCATCATTTTCAGTCAAATATGATAGATAGGAATATTTATCATACGCGAAATAACGGATGATTTATTGAGTTCATCAAAATTCAGCTATTCTGCATTCTTTTTTTCTCCATCGGAACAAAGAAAGAATAAATCACTGCCTGAAATTTGTACACAAAACCTGCGCCATGACAGTTCAGTTTTTGACCATCTCTTTGCAGCTGGTTCTTGGGAATATTATTTTCTAGAAAATGCGAAGCTATATCGATTTTTACTTAAAATTGTTAGATTGGATTTTTTTAACAGACAATTTATAATTTTTTAAAATTTATTTAGTACTAGCCACCTTCGCGACCAGCTTGTTCGCCGGGAATATAATTTCAACTGAATCTCTTATGTATAAATTGATATTCCTGGTTCCCTTAACAAAGTAATTTTAAATTTCAAATTTTGATAGACATTTAACCCATGTTCTTCCAGTAGCCTTGCACCTGTTCTGTTCGTTGTTTGCATGAACGTCCCTAATGGAGTCAAGTGACTGGCATGTAGATACAATTGCCCGTTGTCGTCACCAACTTCACTCTTTTATTCCTCTTGCAAAATATGCATTTGGGTTTAACTTTAAAATCTCTCTGAACATTTTATATTCAGCAGCATGGATGAAAATATGCTGATTAAAACATATCGTTAAACATTAAGATATTGCCTTAGCTTTCAACAATGGAAGAGGAAAATGCAAATAAATATTTGTTTCAACAATGAAAACAGTTTGAATTGTGTTGCAACAATGAAAAGTATTGTTGTAAATTATGCCAAAATATGTTTTTAAAAATTTATTAAAATTATTGGAAAAATTGTACGGAAACTTAATTGATATCATTGAAAAGGTAATTTTTTGCGCTTTCAGATGATGTAAAAATGATTTTTGTGCTGTAATATTTTCGAAAGTTATTAAGGAAAAACGCCAAAATTTCGAATTAATTAAAATTTTTTAAAAAGTTGCACATTTCCACCCTCCAAAGTATGTTTGTGCCAAATTTTGTTGCTCTAGATTCAGCGATCTGGCCTGTAGTGCGCCGACGCGCACACACACAGACAGACAGACACACACACAGACACACACACAGAGAGACAGACACAGACACAGACACACACAGACAGACACAGACACACACAGACAGACACACACACATTCTCCTTTATTATTAGTAGAGATTGAAAATTATTTTGCTAGAAGTTTTAAATCTTCATCTTTTTTAACTCAATAGATTTCTTTAAAAAAATGCTGATCCGCCATATCACATCGCTTGTATTTTTGTATAAATAAATTACGTTTCTAATATAGGTGCACTTTATAATAACGAATAGATTAATGGCCCTAACTGAATATTTTGTTACGCGTATTTTTAGGTGTTTTGTTTCTCGAAATATTGATGCTAAAATGTAACTTTTCTTTATTAATGATCTAGTAGATGATTTTTATTAGCATTTAATTATTAATATTATTATTTTGCTTTCAAGTAAAGCAATAAACTCATGCTTGCTTAATAATTATCTACTCGGAAAATCCGTTGTATTTTCATGTTATGCGAATTTTTTAAACATAGCGGCGGTTGATAAGCAATACTTTTATTACAGACATAAAAACGATGATGAATTTTACAAATGCTGTTTCTAATAAATGATTGCTTTGTGTAGTCGGAATAAATTCTTATTTTTATGAAAAGTATTTCCATTTTTATGGTTGCATTTTTATCTTTTTTTTCTTTATTTTTGTACCATTCATTTTACTGCACAAAAACATATTCAAAGAATGTTGTTTCCGTGCCGATATTCTTTTGTCATAGGTATTAAATCAGAAACATTTAACTAAAGAAAAGTTTTTCTGCATTTTTTATTCTTTTGCATACAATAAAAAGGGTTTTTTTTTTACGATCTGCATTAAAAAAATTACTTGGAAAAAAAAAGAAATACAAATTGAAAAATGATTTTATTGCACCGAAGAATAAATTTCGTTCTCATGCAAAAAAATCGTTTTATTTAAACGGAAACATACAAACAGTTCAATAATTGGAAAAAAGAATTTCTTAATAATCTCCGAAGAAAAAATTATTCTTCGTTTTGTTCCCATTCCGCAAAGAAAAAGAATTCTTTGTTTAAATGCTTTCACTTGTAAGAAATCATTCTAACTCAATAAAACGAGAGAAAGTTAATTTCGCCGGGAGATATTTTTCGAAGAAAGTGTAACACCGGTGAAAGCAGACTCAAAGCGTGATGAACGAAAGCATTTCGAGTTACGGTCCACTGCCATCTAGCGAAAACAAAACCTCCCATAAATCCAAACTGGTTTCTTTTTTCTAAAGTAGAGACCTGCTGCGAGAGAATGTTTATTGAAGCTATCTGGGAAACTCTGATTTTTTGTTCCAAACGATTTAGATGACAAATATTTGAATATTTATTTTCACTCGATCGAACTTAATGAAATGAAAATTCCAAACAATGAAACGGGTATTTTAGAGACAAAAAGATTCTTAGCAAAGCATCGATATTTTTGCTGTTTCGTTAAACTGATTTAATATAATATAATAAACTGATAAATAAGAACAAAATGACGAACAAAATTAAAATGGAACATTCTCTATAGTATAGTATAAAACGCTAATTTTGAGCCGCTGATAGCTATAATTTGATATTGGCTTGATAAACATTGCAAACTTCTGGGATGCAAGACAGAACAATTTGTTTTTAATCAAAGAAACGGGTATTCTTTGAATTAAACAATGCATAGGAGGAAAATCATTTAAGAAAATGAAGGAGATTCGAACGTCAAATCGGAAATATCGTAGCATGATAATGTTTTAGGCTTGCTTCATCTTCTGGGCTTGCTTCTATTCTTTGGACAGCGGTGGCCTAGCGGTAAGGTTTATTCGAAACCCGACTCCTCTGAAGACCCGACGTGTGTGTAGGCCTGTTGCGCGTTAAATCATACATAGTGTCCTCGTCATCTGGCCGTGGTTCAAAATTACTAAAAAAATAATCCACTGGTCTGCCCTATAGAGAGCTTTGAACGATTTTTGCATCATGTATGGCGCAAGTATCAGATAGTATAACAGCTTATAAACACTTTCATGTAAAAAAGCTCAAAGAACAACCTTTAAGCAATTAATCTCTCTGTACATAAAAGGCAATGTTTGAGTGGGTGCGTGCGATGTTTAGACGTAAAATATTGAACTTACAGACCTAAACTTTTTCACACAGGTAGTGCTAATGGTGACTCAATGCACCTCGAAGCCAGAATTTTTAAATTCAATCTAGAACATTTTTTATTTAATATTTTGTGATATTTTGGGTGATTTTTCATACTCATTTCTCCACTGCATTTTTTCTTATAATCTTAGAAAGAAAATAGATACACCATAAGAAAGAACAAATAATTTCCGTTCTAATGAAGTTTATTTTAAGCCTCTAAAAGTTGTTTTAAAAGAAAAACTTGCCGTCCAATATTTTCTTTAATTTTGATAAATTTTTAAAAATATTTTTTGGTATAATTTACAGCAGTACTTTTCAATGTTGCAACGCAATTCAAGGCGTTTTCATTGTTTAAAAAATATTTAATTGCGTGTTTCGCTTTAACCGTTGAAAGCTGAGTTAATATCCTAATATAAAAGGCAATGTTTGCGTGTGTGTTTTCGATGTCCAGAAGAATCTATCGCAGTTACAGCCATGAAATTTGACACACAGGTAGTCGTAATGGTGTCTCAATACAGCTCGAAGCCCGCATTTTAAAATGTTATCTAGAATTTTTTTATTTAATGTTTTGGGTGATTTTTCGCACTTTTTTGTCCAATCCATAAGAAATAATGATCGTAGCAAAACATTCGATGCACCATCAAATAGAGCAAACAATTATCTATACTTATAAAAGGTAATATTTGTGTGTGTATGTGTGTTTGCGATATCCAGACGAGTCTATCGCACTTACAGCCATGAAATTTGGCACACAGGTAGTCGTGATGGTGACCTCGAAGCCCGAATTTCAAGATTTAATTTAGACAATTTTTTATTTAATATTTTGTGTTCTTTTCTGGGTGTTTTTCTGCACTTTTCTCGCCGATCCATAAGAAATAATGATCGTAGAAAAACAACCGATGCACCATATGATAAAACAAACAATTTTTTATACTTATACTTCTATATTCATATAAAAGGAAGTGTGTGTGTGTGCCGTTACTGATAATCGTAGGAAGGCAACATATACACCATCGGATAGAACAAACAATTATCGTTTTAATGAAGTTTGTTTTGAACGTCTAACATAATTTACTGAATTTTGAGATTTTTTAAAAAAAATAGTAAGTTTTCATTCTTATTAAAACTTATTTCCCTGAATCCAACGTTCTAATTTCGTTATCACTTTCAAATTTTTTGAGGTAATAATTGGAACATTTCTCTCTGATTTAAAACAAGAACGGTTAAAATTTCATTTTTCCGACTTTTAAATAATTTTTCTTGATCATTTCAAACGTTTTCTATCGCAGATACAAAGGGAAGCTTTCTATTAAGTAAACGTTCCCAGCATGCAATGTTACTATCCCATTGGCTGGCGGCGTGCAATGAAATATATTTTTCTATTTTGATTTCTTTCTTAAAACTTTATTTTATGTCATTGTGTGCTTTTTAAAATAATTTGTTGAAGTCAAGATGCCACAGACAACGCCGTGCGGGTACTGCTAGTTTATCAATAAAATCAACTTAACCTACACATTCACTGGATAAATGTAACTGCGCATGTTATTTTACATAAACCAGTGCTTCCCAACCTTTTTCATGCCATGCCCCACTCAAGCCTTTCTAAAATTTTTATGCCTCCTACGTAACATAAACATAATTTTTAATATTCAAAAATTTAATTGTTCACTGAAGAAACTTAAATTATTGGTTTTAGGAAGTAATCACTAGGAAATTGTTGAGCTCAGGTGTCCAAGAAGGGGAGGAAATCCAATATGGCGGCAACCTTTGAGACCCATTATCTCCAAGACTATTAAAGCTGGAAGAAAAATAAAAGTATGTATTTGTAGGGAATTTTACGCTCTTTAATATGTTAAATCATTTGTATACTGAATAGTTTTCGAGATATTTAGGAAAAACTAAAAAAAGGGGGGGGGATGAAATCCAAGATGACGCCACGAGCTCACCCCCCGGAACCGGATACTTTTAGTATGTTCATCATAAGTACCTCACGAACATGTGTACCAACTTCTAAAACTATATTATTTTTTGTTTTTTTCAAACCCTTCGTTTTCTGGACTATATATCCCGGGAACCACATACCATCGCTTCCCTATTGTATCCATGTAACGAAGGAAGAATTCTTCATCAAAATGTAATAAAATGAATTGACCCTTTTCGCTCTCCGTTGCAACTGGAATTTCCACTACGCCACTGCTGTGATGGTAGGCCACCGGCAGTGGCGCAGTGAAGGGAGGCCAAGGGGGATAAAAATATCAGGGCCTCCAGTCTTGGGGGGCGCCATGGGAACGAAACAACAGTTCTTATATGTCACTTTTCAAAGCCAGATTTGAAGAGGAGACAAAAAATAATTTCATGCCCCCGGGCGCCATTTATATTTGCGAAGCCACTTATAAACACCGAGGGTTCTGTTAGACTGCAAAAATTGCATCTACATCATTTTTCGGTTTTATCAGTACTTTTAATTATTAAAATCTTTGCCACCAAAGTTTCTTTCGAATCTTGTGGCATCTCTGGCAACTTTTGAAATTTAAACAGTAATTTTTAGCAGTTTTAATAAATATCTAAATTTTTCTTAATTATTTACTTTGTATTCGACTTAAATATTAATTGTCTTAACTTTTGATGTCTTTTCATTTAATGTTTCAACTTTATTAATTTATAAATCAAATGTATTCAACGGGACTTTTTACTCGCCATCTTGTTTTGCGAATGAATTTTGCGTTAATTGGTTTTGGCGTCTGACTGAAAGCGTTTTCCTTTGTGTAATTTTGAATTGAGTAACGGTACAGGAAGGAGGTGTTTTTTTTCACCTGCGGGCTCCTGGAAGCCGTTGGGCCTTCAGGGTGCTTGCCCCTGCTTTTATACTGTTGGTTCCCATTAAAATGACAAAAAAGTGACCATCAAGAATTTTTTTCCATGTCCTTCTGCAAGTAAAAAGAATATCATTGAATATCGAGCCTGTTAATTGGAACGAGTTTGAACTGCAGCGGTTTGTGTTCGCATTTGGAATAATGGCTGTCGAATTCCATTTGAGCTCTTCGTAATAATTACTGAACGAATGGGCTGTGGATTTAGTCCGTTTCAACAATCTGTAGATTGAATGAACTTTATAGTAAGCTGAATTTATCCGATCTCAGTTATTGGATAGATCTATTCAAACTACCATGCACAGCAATACAATAATAATTGAACAGCCTGCTCCTCGCAGTCTTCTTTGTCGTGATGAATGTGAAAGCGAAGGAAGTTGTGGGCTTCAATTACACAGCTGAATCACCTATAAATAGTAAAAAAGTTTGTACCTGATCACTCGAATGTGAATGAAAAAAGCGTGCTTCAGTGTTTGGATTCATCGTTAAAGTTTATGCCAAAAATAATTTTTGAAAGAAAGTCTTCTCTTTGAGTTGACTGCTATGCAAGTGTGAATACGGAATAGTACAACATGTGTCTTTAATAAGTTTTCACGAACAAAGTGTGCACTGTGCATTGTCAACATATATCAATTTTTTACAGAAGCAAAAATGTTTCTTGGATTTAAGTATTTTTGTTTTTAGTATCTTTTATCATATCGAGCCTGCAGTGCTTTTTTTTGTTATGATGCATAGCTACATTTATCATTTGTGTTTTTATATTGATTGTTATGTGCATCCAAATTACTATTAATTAATAATATGGCAGTAATACTTTATTTAAACATTTAGTAAATAAAAAATATTTAAAATTTACAACTTGATTCTGTTTCAATTTTCTCTAATTATTTTTAACAACGCAATGTTTCTTATGTTTTCAGTTTATTAATTTAGCCGCCAGTTAAATATAATTTTAGGTACCTGTGTCTGTAAAGGTAGGTACTTGCTCAATTAAGTGCAGCAAATTGTATATTTGATGTGTTTTCTATTTCAGCACCCAGTATGGATTTAATAATTGATATATATATATCTAAAATTTATTCAATAGGGCACCAATCTGGCATTAACGTTTTTTAATTACATCCCAGCGACAAAAGGATCAAAATATCATATACCCCGGACATCACGCCCCTGGTCATCGCGATCCACCACAAGGGTGGCGCCAGAGGGGGGGGGGGGGCCGGGGGCCAGGGCTCTCCTGTTGGTGATGCTGTGCCCTCCCATTGGGGAAAATTTTTGTATCCCGTCGGGGGAAAATTTTATACGGGGTATTCAACTGTAGTTGATAAATAATAATCTGGCGAAAATTTGAGACCAATTTCATTACACTCGTCACCCCGTACAGCAGGTCGTGCAAACTCTAGCGCCATTCCTGGTCCACCGGCTTTAAAATTTTTGGAAAATCCAAAGAAATCCAGCACTCGGAAGATAACTGAACGTTCAAATGTTATGCTCTCCATTTCAGAATGGGTCAATTTTTCTTTCACGGCAGGTTTCCTGAGGTGAATTGTTTATGATCGATTCAGTCTGTTGCGAATGCTGCAGTTTCTCCTGTATGGCGCTCTTCCTTTGTGGATCGGGCGGAAAGGGAAGTGTCGTTGCTCCGATTATCTTGACAAATGGCTGCTCTCTGGCCCATTGTTGGCGGGGTAATCGCTGCCAATGATCTGCAAAGGAACCGCAGTTTGGAGAGCTCTTTTTTATCTTTCACTCCTCCTTTCTGCTTCACTGCAAAGAAAAAAAACCATCAAAATCTGTGTTTTAAAAACATTTACTAACATAAATTAGTCTTTGCTCGTTTTAGTACAAGCTAAAATAATTGTTAGGTTTATCCTCGAAATTCGTGAATCTTCTAAAATTATTAGCTTAGATCGTATAGTTGGTTTCAAAAAGTAAGCAAGTTTCGAATAATACAGAGAATTTATTTACAACATATTCGCAATACCGATATGACAATATAAGGTAATATCAGCCTGGCTGGTGAGCTGTTATTTTTTTAATTCAAATACCTATCGGGGCCTGCTGCTATATTTTAATGTTATTGATTGCCAAAGGTTAATAAAAGGAGTGGCTTATCTGGGACATGGGCGCTTTATCACGATGGCATGCCATTATCATCCGGCCGAGTTGCGTCGTTTTGATTTCACTTTTTATCTCATCCACAAACAAAGTTCATCCTTCTTCGCCGACTTCCCTTCTGTCTTTTTCGTTTTTCATTCACTTTTTAGTCCTCCTCAAAAAAATCGCCAACCCCCCAGTTTTCCTCTTTTGCCACCCACTTTTGGCATTCAGCTTGGTCCAACATTATCCGCTGTCATTGGCTGGCTTCTTCATAATCCGTAGCCATAGTAAGCAAGCGCCAAAGTTGACAACCTTTTCTTAAAATTGCAACCCTAAGTCACTCACCGAATATGACCTGTCAATGGAATTTTTAATGAGTCATGTAAGTATTCAATTTCTCACCAGCCGACTTTACAAAATAAAATGGCGAACCATATGAATATTTCACACAACATAATTGTTAGGCACAGGAAGCGAGTTTGCCAATATCACTTGTTAGTCTCGTAATGTAAAGACAGGCAGCTTGAGTAACACTAGTTATGAAGAGCTGCTGGATAATAAGCTAAAAGCTTCCTGGCTTATTGCCTACCTTCCTGGCTTCCTGGCTTAGTGGAATTTCTATGAGATAGAACATTTCTTATTGTTTCAGAAATGACGAATCATATAAGTTAAAAGAGACATTTATTTGGACTACCACATTTAAGAACATTTTTACAGATCACCACATTTCCATTTAACAGGGTTGATACTTGTCCTACATCTTATAGGTACAGTACCAGCAACAGCTTACATGGCACTGATGTCTCTCCGAGGAGAGAATGCTTAGAGGACCTACAGACTGCACCAAAATGACATAGTAGAGACAAGCATATATACTCTGCTAATAATCAGTAGATCTACATATCAGCTGCGGGAATCGAATAGACTACGTCATACGATTCCGATTAAATAGCTGCTAATATATATGTCAAGTGAAGTGACTAGCTCAAAGAAATTATTCAAAAATCTTAAAGAAAGAATGCTTCGAATCTTAGAGTAAAGGTACGAGAGACAATTTAGAAAAGATGCAAGCTTCATAGCTTAAAATGCAGAATTTCCTAACAATAATGTTTCACAAACATGAGGTATATGCTACACTATAGGTGGACGTGGTACATTTACACAGGGCCGAATTATCAAATAGGCGAAGTACACCTAGGAGTCTCCGCAACTTTGAGGTTTCCCATTTCCATAAATCCCAAAAATTTCAGAATATTATTCTTAGAATTTTTGATGCGTATTTTCGAATTCGCTTACAGATAAATAAGGTCCAATTTATTTGCAGATGGCTGGCTGATTCACTAGTAAATGGCCTTAGCAAAATTTTTATTAGAGTATTTAGATTGTGTTAAAAAAATATTTAGCAATTTTTTACCATTTTGTTCAAAATAACTTTTAAATTTCAAATTTTTTCCTACGCGAGATACTGAAACTCTCTTGAAGGTAAGTCACAATTAAAAGTTTTGTTGTCTCAATTTTTCAAAATATTTGTTTGTTAAAAACTGCTTATAGAGATATTAAATTGAAATCAATAAAAAAATTTGATTTTGGAAGTTGGGTTCGCTCCGAAACTTGCATTGTCTAAGGGCTCTTACAAGGCCACGAGACTCTGCTGCTAAGTGTATAATGTAAACATCTCCGCCTCCATTTTTCACTTCACCCCTATTTTGGTGACATCAACTCCACCTGGCGCATGCGCAAAAGCGTGGAGAGTTTCCGTATCTGAGAATGATCAGTAACTGTGCATGTCATATTAGATGTAATTGCACGTTGTCTTTTGTTGCCACCTTTTCCATGCTCAATAGATTCTAAAATTAAATATTGTAACAAAAATCTTTCTGTGGGTGTATGGTGTAAACAGTCCAACACGCAGGATAATGGAGAATGAAGTTTTATTCGCAAATATTCAAGAAAACATGTAGCACGCAGCACAGGTAACAATAGATCTTGCACAGATTACCAACGTAAACAGACAACAATTCACAGGTAATAACAGTTCAGCACTTTCAGTTTTAGCAACACAAACAGACAGCAAATCACTAATAATAACAATAACATCAGCTCACCGGCTTTCTAGCTCGCTCTGCAGACGAAACTCCAAAGTCGTTCTAGTCGATCAACAACACCTGTGATCAAAGCGCGGTCTTTTTATACTCTCCCCGATAGGCCGTGATGTCATATAGAATTTTCAGGAAAAACTTGGATATCGGCTACTAATACAGCAGAGTCTCCCTACAACGAAGTCTCCTTACAGCGAATTTTTCCCTATAACGAAATTTTTAATCGGAATGTTAAATGACATTCAAAATATTCTCCATATAACGAAGTGGTTGTCTCCCTATAACGAATTTTTTCAGACCTCTATCTTTTCGATTTTTGTCATTTTTGAAGAAAGTTGCTAATTTCTGTGCAAACAAATCGCTCACATGTGCAACCACACGCATTGTTCATTCCAGCGATAACACATAACAATAGAATGCTATGTGAAGGGTAATGCAGTTGTGGGGACCTGGGTTTCTACAGAGGGAGCAACATTTCTACGGGTCAAGATTCCAAGAATCGGGGTGGAGTGGGGGTGGAAACAGCAAACAGATGTGACAATACGCATTTTATGCTTATCCGTACTAGTACATATTATTCTCTAAACTGGTGAATTGTCTTCACTTTTGAGCATTTTATTTATACAATAAAACTTAGTATAATTTTAACAAATTTATAATAAATATTACTTCATTTTTAATTGAAAGTCATAATTAAATATTTTTGAACTTATCGCACATACTAAAATGTTTGTTACATTTACTTAAATGACTGTAAAAATCTCTAATCTCCGTATAACGAAATATTCTCTATAGCGAATTTTTCAACTGGAACCAAGCGATTTCGTTATAGGGAGATTCCACTGCAGAAATATCGAGAAAGTAATAGCATTTTCGGATATCTTCGATTTGTCGCCAATATGGTCGCCAAGGTCAGGGGTCCCGGAATGGCCGCTGCCCATCACTCCATACTTACCCCTGTAAAACTCCCTCCCCAACTATAAGACTAGCGAGGCAGAAAAGCGAAATTACATCTTCGTAGCAATATGTACGGCGCACTTAAAGTGCCTCGCGTGAATTGACTCATTTGCTTCATTACGACTAGACGCGATTCATGTGAATCATTGATTGCAGAAAACACGAGTCAATAATATGAAAATGCTACAATTTAAAAAATAATAATTTTTAAAATCAATGATTAATTATTATTATTTTTACCTGAGAGGTTTCATATACCTATAATATGACTTTAATTGCCTCTTGTAATTTTCTCACTTTTTATGTAAAATATCCCTTCAAAACGTTTAGTATAGTTATATTAACGTACTTTTTTTTTAAACAACACAAGAATTATTTGGGGGGCTTATCTCGTAATTTTGAACTGCGGTCAGATGACGAGGACGATACCTGATCTGACATCCCCCTCTCCAAGCTTCCGCACCACAAGGGAGAAAATTTGATCTCCTACGTATGATTTAGCGGTCAGCAGGTCCAATACACGACGGATCTTTAGTGGAATCGGGTTTCGAGCCCGGAAATCCTCCGAAGCTGACACCTTACCACTAGGGCACCGCGACTTCACCTTTAAAATGTGAAAACAGTATAAACGAAACAAAAGAAAAGAACTCATTTGGTTTCTCAAATCAACGATTCAAATATTTTGAGATTAAACACCTGGTAAAAATGATGGGATAAGAAAAAAATGGCAAATTTTATTCCTTCTTAAAAATGGTTTGAATTTGAGACGCGCTTAAATTATCTGGCTAGACATTCAAGAATTTGGGGGCATTCTTGGGAGTTAAAATATCCTGTCCTTTCATTAATCTCTTCTCTGGCATGTATTAAATTTCGCGTGCTTCGTTTTACCATCGTGGTATTGAGAGGAAAATAAATTGATAATATTTATTTATTTGAAAAAAACGGATGAGAATTTTCTAACGTAACCATAAGGATTTATAGTTTAACAAGATGTGTGAATTCTAAGAAGCGTATGATTTATGTTTTACTTTCAATGAAAATTAATAAATACTTTTATAAGTAACTAGCAGTACGCGCACGGCGTTGCCCGTGGAATCAGGACTTCAACAAAATAAAACAAAACAAAACAAAAAAAAAAAAAAAACGCCCACAATGACATGAAAGAGTTCTGAAAACAAAATAAAAGATACACATTATTGATTTTCCCGCTTATTTTTCTTCGCGATAATGACATTTCAACTGTAGAAAATACAGAGTACGTTAATCCGAAACAATATTAAAAAACTGCAACGTGAAAATGATTATTATAAAGCAAATAAAATATGCGAGACATAAACGCGTTAAGACGCTACCGGAAATAATAATCGAAGTCATTCAGTTGAAGGTTATGACGTCACCTGCGCTCCGCACCGTCAGCCAATGAAATTCTCCAGCAACGTTCCGGAAAAGTGTCGCGGGGGTTGGAGATCGGTAGAGAAAAATATCTTTCAACTGACCAGGAAAAAATTAATTAAAAAAACAGGAAAAAATATTTTAACCGTTCTTGTTTTAAATACGACAGAACCGTTCCACTTATAAACTGAACAAATTTGAAAATAATAGTATTATTAGCACGTCGGATGCAGCAAATTACATAAAATTTCGATTGCAAAACTGACTATTTTTTAAAAATTTCTCAAAATTCAGTAAATTACGTTAGACATTCAAAACAAACTTCATTAGAATGAAAATCGTGTGCTCTTTTCGATGGTGTGTCTATTTTTTCGTACAATTATTCAAAACTATTCTATTGAGAAATTAGTGAAAAAAACCAACCAAATCAACACAAAACATTAAATAAAAAATTTTCTAGATTAAATTTTAAAATTGCGGCTTCGAGGTGCATTGAGTCACCATTGAGACTACCTATGTGCCAAATTTCAAGATTGTAAGTGCGATAGATTCGTCTGGACATCGCACGCAGGCACGCACACACGACACACATACACACACAAACATTGCCTTTTAGAAGTATAGATACTGCAAATAAATATTGTTATCAATTTCTACAGTACAGTAAAGACCGGTTATACGTCTTTCAAGGGACTGAAGTAATACGAAGTATAAATGAAAAGACGTGTTATTGGTACTCTTCAGTATGAATTTTAATTAACAACGGTGGCGAATCCAGGGGGGAGGGCTATGGGGCTGCAGCCCCCCCCCCCCGAGCCAGATCAGAATTCTTTATTTTATTTAAAATCACTACAGCTATTTTTTTTTTCTTAATCTCCGTTTTAAAAAAATTGACAGCATTTCTTCATGACTTTTGACAAATTTTCCCACTTTTGTAGTCATTCTACTCGCTCACGCGGTCAAAAACATGTTTTTGCTAGTTATTTCATTGTGTTTTTCATTAAATTGTCGAAAGTATTGCAATGTTCTTTATGATTCTTATTGTCAGGTGAGTATAGTCAGTAAATTTAAAGTGTTTTGATTTACATAAGCCATAAGGTTTGACATTTGTCACGACGATAAGAAAAATTTATACCTCACCCCCCCCCCCGACCCAAATCCAGGATTCGCCACTGATTAACAACTTTGATTATTACAAATTTAACACTATTAATACAATTTCATCTAAAAGCAGTAATTTTAAAGTTTTTTAAGGTAGTACTATAGTACTAAATAGTATTGAAAGCAAAAATTAAACGTTTACCATAAAAGTGAAAAATCATACTAATATTGCATGTCTTGAATACGAATTATGCATTTCCTGTTGTATGCAATTTATGTGCATGCAAATAAGGCGTAATAAATAATTATAATAAGGAATTTGGAAATGGCAGGAAGGAAAAGAATGTTATACCCTCTGCTTTCTAGGAAAACGACTGAGGCAAAAAATTTAGGAATTCTTGCAAGGAGTTAAAATGACGTATAACCGAAGTTTTGTGTCGTTTAAAAAGAGTACTTTATCATCACAATGGTGAACGAATGAATCGGAGCTGTGATGAAAAGACGACGTATAAACGAGAAACGTATGAACGGGGCTTTACTGTTCTTTTCAAGTACATAAAAGTATATAAATAGAATCAAGAACAAAAATATCATCACATCAGGTAATGAATCAAGGGCGTATAGATGACGAGGCCCAAGAAGCCCGCCCTCCCCTAAATCAGAAACAAATTTAATGTAATAAATAGTAATTATTCGGGTGGTGTTTGCTCGGAAATAATTTCCTTACTTTTAGCTTCCAAAAACGTGAATTTAAAATATGGGCGTATAATGAAGGCGTGGCCTTATTTTGAACTATATCATACCAAGAATAATTTCACTAAATAACATTTTTTATTCGAAAAATTTTGTGTCTATACATATACAACTTTGGCACCAAATTTGGCAAGAAAACTAAGTTGGCAATAGTGAAGAGTCGAAATCGAAGAAACAGAGTGTAAATAGGCCTGTTAGTGACAGTGCTGAAGTTGACTGTGCCAGTAACAATGTTTCTTCTGGTGTAGCAAATACGAGCACCGTTGATTCAGCCCCAGTTGCGGAGGGCTTCAACCAAGTAAGAAAAAATATCTATGATATTGGAAACTATTGTCAAAGCAATTCCGTTCGTTCGTTAACAAATGAAGACAAAATTTCGCTAGTAGAAAATGTTTGGAAACCCCAACCTGTATACAAATTTCCTTCTACTTTTAGTAGTTCTAGTTCAAACCACACTAGATCTTTTCAAATGAAATGGATCGAAGAATTCGGGTGGTTAGCTTATTCTGAGGAAAAATCCGGATCTTTTTGTAAATATTGCGTAATATGTGCGCACTCCCAAAAATGTAGGAAAAGGAGATCACCAAGTAACAGGGGCATTAGTAACACAGGCTTTTAGTAATTTGAAAAAAGCCAAGGAAATGTTTCGTAAACACGAAAATTGCACATATCATAAAAAATCAGTCTTGATTGCTGAAAACACAAAATCCATTGTTACAAAAAAAAAAAAAAGAGAGTGTTATTAATCAAGTCAATGCTCAAAGAAGATTGGATATTGAAAAAAACAGAAAAAGACTGATCCCTATAATACAAACTATAAGATTTTGCGGAAGGCAGCAAGAAGCAGTAAGAGGTCATCGTGACGGTGGACGAATAGGACTAGAAGAGACAGAAAAAAATGACGGAAATTTTCGATCACTCCTGAGATACAGAGGAGATAATAACCTTAAAGACCAATTAATGAACAGTGGTGGGAGGAGCATGTATACAAGTTCTTTTATTCAAAACTAGCTCATTAACACGTTTGATCATTTAATACAATCTCAAATTGTGAGAAATGTCAGGAAGTCTATTTTTTATTCCGTCTTAGCAGATGAAACCACTGACATTAGCCAAATAGAACAATTTTCTCTTTGTGTACTCTATGTTGAAGACCAATCATACAAAATTAGAGAAGATTTCCTAACTTTTGTCCCCGTTTATGACGTTACTGGTGAAGGCTTAGCTAACACAGTGTTAGAGACAATTGTCAATTTTAGGGCTTGACTTAAAGAAAATGAGAGGTCAAGGATACAATGGTTCTGCTACGATGAGAGGGCAATTCAGAGGAGTACAAGCTTCTATCAAAGAAAAACTACCACTAGCCTTGTATACACATTGTTCTTCACATAGTCTAAATTTGTGTTTGTCGGATGCAAGTAACATTCCTTCTATAAGAAATTGTATGGGCGTTATCAAAGAAGTCTGCAGATTCTTTCATATGTCAGCCAAAAGAACTGAAATGCTGAAATTAATGTTATCTGACTGTTGTCCTGAACAGAAAAAAAAGAAACTTATTTCACTATGTGAAACACGATGGGTGGAAAGGCACGACTCGGTGTTTTTATTTAAAGACATTTTAGAACCAATCCTTCTCTCTCTTTTGAAAATAGAAGAAGAATCAAGTGACTCAGCACCTAAGGCACATGCTCTAAGTAGTTCTATCAATTTTAAGTATCTTAGTTGTAAGTAATTTTAGTTGACTCGATAATTTAAAGTAATTATCGAGTCAATTTTAATTTCTTGTCAATCTTTTTGTTTTGAGCCGGATGCTGTCAACTACACATAACTTATATGAGAAACTTCAGAAAAAAAAACATAGATCTTTCTCAAGCCATACCAAATGTTACAAGTGTCTTAGATCTGCTATCGAAACAAAGGGTAAATGCTAATGACAACTTTAAAACCCGGTAAGCTCAAGTAAAGGAAATCGCTCCAAAACTCGACAATAAAGAAAAGATTCCAAGAATTTGTCGCCTTCAAATAGCCCGCAACAACGTCCCTTACAGCACAGAAGAAGAATACTATCAACGAGCTGTTTATGTACCTTACTTTGATGATTTTTGAAATTCACTGAATGAACGCTTTGAATTGCAGTTGCAGTTGCATCCTTACAGCACATCCTTCCAGAATTTTGTACCAAAACAGATTTCTATTCATTGGAAGCTGCTTTCAATTTCTACGAAGAAGATTTGTCACATAAAGAGGTAATGCAAAGTGAGTTTATGTTGTGGAAAGAAAAGTTGAGCCAGGAAAAATCTGAAAATCTTCCCAAAACAGCCATTAGTTCTCTAGAAAAATGTGACAAGACTTTCTTCCCCAACATTTATACTCTCTTGAAACTACTAGCAGTTCTGCCTGTTTCTGTTGCAACCGTGGAAAGAAGCTTCTCAAGTTTAAGAAGATTGAAGACTTACTTGAGAAATACCACATCGGAAAGAAGGCTTAATGGACTAGCAATGCTTTCGATCCATAGAGACATTAAAATAAGAGATGAAGAAGTTCTTGATAAGTTTGTTAGTGCACCAAGAAATCTGGACTTCGTTTTGTAAACTTTACATAAAAAGGCAAACTTTTTTTTATGCATTCACTTTATGACACCGTATTTATAGATCAATAATAATACACCAACATTATTTTACGTTGAACAAAATTTACTTTTGTTGGGACCAGAGCAAAAAAAAAAAAATCTTTATTAAAAAAAGTTAACACATTAAGTAAGTAAAAAAGTAAGGGGAGCGAGGAAAATAATATTAACGCGAATACAATGAAATGTTCAATACGCGCGTCTTATAATAAAGCATTAGTTCAGTTCAGTTATAAAAATAAACTGAAAACATAAAAAAATAACAATAACTAGATTGTTTAGTCCCAACACTTTGTTTAAAACCCCTTGAAAACCATCCTTAATCATGGAATGATAGTTTACTTTAAAAAAAAAAAAAAACCCAAAAAAATGTAAACTTGTTGTTTTTGCCCCCCCCCCCGAAAAAAAAAAGAAATTATAACCTATATTCGCCACTGACATATACACTTATATTTCATTTTCACATATAAAAATGATCACGCTTTGAAGTAAATTACTTTCAGAGCTGAAATAAATGTAATCCCACGTGATAGCGCCAAAAGAGCCGCATCAATTTAAGATGCAGAAGGATAAAGAATGTGACGTTTACAGCAGAGCGTAAAATAACGTGAAGTTAGATCTTAGAGGACAACCGCAGTTGCGTTTGTCATGTGACTTCGACGTCTCTTGGATAATCGAAACTGGTTCATTAATGAAATTCATTTCAAAAGAGAGGATAAGTATTAATATTTTCATAATAATTCGACATGTAACATATTTGCATTTAACTATCGATTTTCTCGATATTTATATTGAACGGTTTTGATTTAACATTGTGAAACAAATGCGACAGAACTTCCATTTATACGGCCAATTTCTATTACATCTAGATTTACATATTCTCTCTGAGCAAGCTATATATCGCATATACCTATGCGAATTTTTTTAGTGGCTCTGTAACACTGTTGTTTTTGATACTCATAACTTTTCAGCGTATTCTCTCGATATGGGAAAGACGAAAGATATTCAAATTTTATAAAAAAACATTTCGAAAACAAGCTACTCCGCAAAAAGCGACGAGATATTTCTCGAAAAATCGCGAGTGTTCTCTTTTCGACTGTCTACGTATAATTCCACGGTATGAAGCGGAAGGAACCGAGTATGCAGTTTGGAACAGAAACTCATTCAAAATTTCATACATATTGTATAGCAACGGGTTCGGAAACCCTCCGCGCTTTTGCGCATGGGAAAGACGAAAGATATGCAAATTTTATAAATAAACATTTCGAAAACAAGCCACTGCGCAAAAAGCGACGAGATATTTCTCGAAAAATCGCGAGTGTTCTCTTTTCGACTGCCTACATATAACTACACGGTATGAAGCACGTTTGCACATGCGCCGGGCGGAGTTATTTTCATCAAAATAGGGGGAAAGGGAAGAATGGATGTTTACATTTTACTGAGCGTGATCTAACAAAGAACTCCGGAAATGCGCTCATATGATTCATTGCCTTTCACCCCTTGCCGGTGTAAAATCGTCCAAAAGTGGTTGTCTCGGGATCCGTTGCTGAACAGTACCTACGATTTGGTGTGAAATCCTCGTATCAAATTTCATTCGTGTATGTCATTGCCTTCTTTTTTGTGTTACCTTTTTCATGTACATATGGAAAAACAGACATAATAGAAATCTACAAATTTGTTGTAAAGATCATATGCCAAATTTCATCTACCTCAAACCGTTTTTCAGTTATCGTGTTCACAGACAGACAGACAGAACGCCGTCCCATGCCCCCGTGCCTGATGCCATGACAGACAGACAGACATAATTCCAAGAATGTGTTTTTCGGATTCAGGGAGGCAAGAGTGGAGATTCATCCAAACTTCGAGGTCGAATGTTTTGGCGACTCCAACACTTTGTATGCTCTGTATGCGAGAGAGTAAAAATAACCAAATAAAATTAAAAGCGCGGAATGTTCGCTTTTGGCAGGTGGCAGCACATCGAACCCTTCCCTATCATCGATTGATCGGGCGTCCCGGTAATCCGTTCCTTCCAGAAAGCTGGCTTCGATTCAACTCACGTGAAGAGAGAGCAAACGATCGGAAACCTCTCTCCTGAGATGCCGCGCGTGTTCGGGAAAAGGAGAAAAAAAAATCACCAAACGACTTGGCACAGAGCCCACTGGGAAAATAATTAGGAAACTGTTGTCTATACTTTTCCTGATTCCTGTATTGTGGCTCATTTTTGTGTGGAATAGCACTGCAAACGGGACCCGATTAAGCCCTTAGGGCAAGAATCGGCAACTTTTTATTTCTTAAAGAGCTATTTTTAGAATTATATTTGTCAAAATAATACTTACCGAGCCACAAGTTAGCAACTTGAATTATGAAATTCACATTTTTGAAAACTGAGGCCCTTTCTAAAAAAATTTACTTAAGATACACTTTACCTAACGCTACTGTAATTAGGGATTGCAATCCAGCACCAATTCCAATCCGGCTGGATTGGTCACATCAAAACTATTTTGCTTCTTCATTCCAAAATCAACTGTATAAAAGATGATAAAGTGAGTGTATTACAAAGTTTATAAAAAAACGTTTATTTCTTATGAAATCAACTTTATTTACATTGTTATAATTAATCAACATTTACGTATGGATCAACAATAAAAATTTAGTATAATGTAACTAGTTAAGTTGTAAGTGTTATATTAGTTTAGTAATAATTAGACAATGACGGGTGGTTAAATTCAGTCTCGCTTACTAGATTTCACAAATGACATCAATGATATCCTGTAATGTAACTTACATTACATTATGTAAGTAACTTATATTAAATCTAACTAAATAAAGTTTATCAACTGAGATCACAAAAATTAGGTAATTTAGGCACGCCCAGCAGTCTCATTCTTATAATTATGACAGTCATCATGAATCTGTTTAATCAATGGCACAGTTATCACAATAACGAGTTTAAAACTTCTTCTAAGTTTTTAATATGCTTACTTTAAATTATTATTTTAAATAAAACGATTATAAAAAAATCACTTCTGTTTTGAAAAAAATTATCGTAGGAAACAAATAGTGTTAATTGTGTCATCTGCCAATCGACTTCTTACAGAGCTACAAACATAAACAGCGACCGAGAATGCCCTTTCTGCTTCTACACTTGTCGGTTTTATTGTCAAAAAATACTCATGAATAGAAGACAAGTATTTTCTCGAACTCCTTCACTTTCATATGCAGCCATTTCCTTTTTTAATATTTTCTCAAAATCTTCATCTTTTTTGGTATTTATGCTATAGGTTTTCATATCTTGCTGGATTTGCATTTGTAATTCTTTCTGTAATGTAAAATCATTTTTCAATGACGATGAATCTAATTTCTACTATATTTTCTACTTTTCCGTTAAAGCAATCATCTTGAATAACTCTTTCTAAGATATTTTTCATCTCTAGTCGTACAACTTTTTTTGGCATAGTAAATGCGTCATCAGCTCGTCTTGTATCACCATCATATTTTTTGATTCTGTAAGTGTATTAATATTCTTGTTACTACAGTGCGGCTTTCGTTTATCCTCACACGCTGTGCCTCAGATAATTCAGCACTTAACACTGTGTTTTCAGTAAGCAACTTCTCTAAAATAAACTTTAGAGTTGTTTCAGCAGTTAACAGGGTCGAATCTCTTCTGCATAGTGCCTCTACGTCCAACTTAAATGGCTGCAAACTGTTAATCAGGTCTTTTATTTTCGACCATTCTAGGTCGCTAAATGTTGTGGCAGATCCTATATCAATCAAAGCTTTATCTATGCACTCTATTAGCTCATGAAATCTTTCTATCATAGCCATAAGACTTTTCTAACGTGTGCGGCGGTCTAAAATAAGGCTTAATTGTTTGCCTGTATCTTCTTTCACATACTTTTGCAGGTACGTATCGTATTTAACAGGCGATCTTTTGAATAATTTCATCTCTTTCCGCACTTTTTGAAGAAGATTAGTAAAGCTGAAGAAATTCCTAGATTTTATGTAGGAATTACTTCAGCCCTTGAAAGATAAAGATGACAAGGATCTGTTGTTATTATTACTGTCACTCCTTGTTCTTCATGAGTATCATTCATGTCTTCATCGTCTGTATCTGATTCATTAGAAGTTATTTCTTGGTGTTTTCCTCTTCTCTTTCTATATTCTTTTTATATAATATATCGACCACGGCTAATTGTAAACCATGTGCGAAGCACAGTTGCTGATAGCAACTCTTAAGTTTTCCAACTTTGACCATGACGCCGTCAGTAGTCACGCCAATAATATCAGTGTCAGAATCAAGACCGAAGCTTTCCAGACCGTTTTCTTTTTATCAAACTTATAGTATGTTCCACAGTACTCGAGCCATGTATTCTAATTAAGCCCAGATTAAAGTTCTTTTCTTTGTGGTATACGTTCAGGTTTAAATATCGGTGTTTTTCTGGGAAGTCCATTCGTCAAAACTTAAAGCTAATCTTTTTCCTTGTTTCCTAAGATATTCGAATTCAATAATCAAGTCAGTTTAACGGTATTTGCAAAATTTGTAACAATAGATCTTATTGTGTTTGGTGAATTAGGAAGTTGAAATCCGCTTTTCGAAAACAAATATCTCAAATCTGACAATGATCAAAATAAACTGAGGGCCACACCATCTTTACAGACCATTCTTGATACCATCCTCTCCATAGAGTTTTCCTTTTTAAAATAGCTGTCAAATGTTTTAGACTTTTTCTTGGTTATTCATTTTTCACAAATAATATAAACTGAATCAGTTTTTGACGTGGATGCTTTAGGAAATAAATCAGAATTAGGACGTTTTAATTGGCTATTTTCAGAACTTAGATCAATGCAGTGCTTTGTTCTCAAATGTATTTTTAAACCTTTGTAAGAACCTTTGCTGATTTTTAGCATATAAAAACACAATGAGCATTTTGCGCAGTTGTCTTTGTCTATTTTTTTAAATAATCCCATACATTTCCCTCAAAGTCCTCACCACTGTTCTCCTCATTTTGAATTAGTTTCAAAAGTGATATGCTTGTTTTAGAACTTTTAGACTAGTACCTGCAATGCAATACAAATAGGTACATACTTACACTTTACAACGTTAGTTCGGTCACTGTGTAAGGAGAAAGTCATATTATAAAGAAAAATCAGAAATATGGATCGTTACTCAATTCATTTCTGAGTCTAATTATCTACTTAAATCATTCTCGTACTCGTAAATGCAACATAAACATAATTCATCTATCAATTGAACAATAACAATGTCTATTTACTTACGTTTATTTAACGAAGCAGCGACAAAAACACACTACACACGTGTTGACTCTAGCGAGACAAATGACATTAACAATTGATGGACGGCAAACGCGGCACGCGTGGCGGCGCCACGCTGGCGCCATCGTGGTGGGGCAGGCGCGGAATGTGAGGCGGGTGAGTCAGGTCGAAGGACTACTCATACAACAACGCGAGTACTTTTTCAAGAAATCGATTTCATGTATCTTTTTTAAATTTACCGGATCCGGCAAATTGGTGACGGATCCGGTAGGCATCTAATGATGCCAGATGCGGTTTTCCAGATTGCAATCCCTAACTGTAATAAAATGCATTGCTATTCAGTTATTTATTACCAATATTACAAAAGTCGTAATTATAACTATAAAATGTAATTATTAAAATAAGAAATGAAATCTTAAATAGTTTTACATATAAATTTTATTTTTTCTTTCGTCAAAGAGTATTCTGAGGATTTCAAATATTTTATAATATATTTAGTTTGTATGAATAATAAAATAAAATTTATTTTAAATTAAAATATATATTTCATAAAAAAATTAGAGGAATGTATAGTTTCTAATCAGGTTTCTGTAACTGAATTTCTCGAGAAAGTTTGTCAAATTTCTGTGAATATGACGTATATTATACATATATTACTTGCTCTCTTTAATACGGTATAGAATAACATTTCCTAATTTTTTCATTTCAACCTCAAACGTTTATGTATTTCGGAGTCGTGAAAACAATGATATCAAAACATTTCTAACGGATTTTTCAAAATTGATTTTTAAAAAAACTTGCAGAAAGCCTTCTGGATTTTTAAAAATGTCCATAAATTTTTCTATATGAATCTGTTTAACAAGATCATTCGCTTAATGAATGTTTGAGTTGATTTATTTTCCCATCTCTGTAATTTTGTCCTCCTTCTCCTTTCTCCCCCTCCAATAAAATTTTAAGTTGCGAATGAAATTTTTGAGAAACCCATATTATGGAACTGATGCTCAAAAATTATTTGAACTGTGACGGTTCTGATTTTATATTTACAACAAGTATGCTCCAGTTTCGGTCTGATATCTTTCAATGGCATTGCAACCTACTTTACTCATAAAATGTTGAAATTCAAGTAAAATTTTATTATTTTTCAAACATTTCAATTTCCAGGCTGAATAAAATTTCTTCCAATGCAAAATTCTGAATTCAGCGACGACCGCGAACAAGCGGCATCTACATGCAGCCCATTGTGTCGGCGTTTCCCGCCTTTTTTCACATCACGGAGTGAGAACAGTGAGAAAGAACATACAGTCGGTTCGACGGACTTCCCATTTTTCGGGCTGTCTGCCAGCTGCATACTTTTTTGCTTTCTTTCGTTCTTTAATAAGAATGAACGGCATTTGTTCCTTCGCATTTATTTTGGTCCGTTAGTATTCGAAATCCATTGCTGGTCCTGTTCTGAGCGTGAAATATTCATCCTGCTGCCAACGGTTGAAACGAAATTTCTGGATGAGCAGCTGGAATTTATGAAGAAGCAGGATTAGGAAATAAAGAAATAGTAAAGAGGTTAAGAAAACAATTTAGACACATCTAATAATTAATACAATTTAATATTCTAATTAACATTTTGTGTTCCAGAGGTATTTTCATGTGAACATTTATATTGGTTTTTGAAGCAGTTCGCTTATTTTGAGATGAGAAACCAATTTTTTAATTTATCGTTGCAATTTTAGGCAACGGTTCAAGTTTAGGTCATCATCTCAAGAGTTGGCGCAGGGTCTACAGCTGCTATCACACTAAATCTGCTTCAGTCAGGGTATTTATTGTTCTCTTAAAAAATTTCTTACAACATAACAAAAGATTTGATTGCCTTGCGTAAACAATGTACAAGCCCAAAAAAACTTTAACATAATAAATATAAAAAAAACTTTAAAAAAACACGCTTTTGCAACCTTGATCTAAAAAATAGAAAATAATATTTTTTATCTAAAATCTTGAAGTCAAAAAAGCCTGAGGCGCAGACAGAAATGCTCTAAGTCAATTTGAATTGTAATCACATTCATATTATGTTTTAATTATTTTATAATGAACGGTTAGGAATTTTTTTCTTATGATATTCCTTATGGCTTCATTTTCATCTCTTTTGCTTTCAATGTCTTTCGCTTTCACGATTTTTGTTTTGACTTTTATTTTCTACTTTTCAGCGCATTGATAAAAATCTGTTTTTAAAAAAGGTTTTTATATTTATTATTTTATAATTTTATTATTTTTATATATTTCATAATTAGGATATATTATTAGGGCATACTGAAATCAATTTTTCATCAAACAGTTCGCGTGTTTACGGATCCTACTATGGTAATGATTGAGGTAGCTTTTCATTGGCTCTCATCATCACGTGACTTGGCATGCTTCTGAATGACGTCAAGCGCTTTGGGACTCTCTACTGTGTCATTTATTTGTTTTATTGTAAAAATATATTCATAATTTTCTGGATAAACATCCAGATAATCAAAATTAGAAGGTAATTATGATATTTCCACGACCTGTTATGATTTTTCCTAGCGGACAAAATAATAATTTAAAATCCTGCCATAGCATAGTGCTATGACGTCATTAGGAATTCCGCTAAATCATATGATTATGCGAGCCAATGAGAATTGACCTCTTACGTTACCATAATAGAATCTGTAAATATGCAAACAGTTCCATCAATTATTTCTTTAAAAAGATATATTTAATTTCGAAGAATAAATATTCAGATCTGTGAACATACAAATATTAAATATTCTATTTCATATTAGTAATACTCATATTTTAAGAACAAATAATTTTATTATTATCTTCTTATAAAATTTCTAATTTATTCTTTCTTTCCAATTTTATACCTTCATATAACATTCTTATTTTCTTTTCTTAAAAACACGAAATCAGCAGTAAGTGAAACCTTCAGTCTTTGATAAATAACGAACACATCTGTTTTTTTTTAAACAATAAAATTCTAGATTTCTAACACATTAGGAAGTGAGTGAAAAATTAATTACAAAATTCCATCTTTCGTTTCCCTCCAGAGCTTTTGCTTTGCTATGTGCAAAAACTCTATTATTTCAAGTTATTAAAACACTATAGATTCCTTAAGACATTTTCAACTATCTATAGCATGATCTTACCACTCAGAAGATACAGAAATATTTATTGATTCAGAAATACCAACAGAAAATTTAAGTTGTAAAAAAGTAAATCATCTTGCACACCCATTTTAACGCATACTCCTTTTTTTCCATTTACATTTTTGTTCACAATGCAGATGAAACTAAAAATTTTAAAGAAGAAAACTGATAGACGTTGCTTCTGAAGCAAATCAGCATATTTTATCTCCATGGGTACATAAGCAACTGCAGATACATTCGCTACTTCGAACAACATTCGAAACCATTTTCACACCAATTTTGAGAGCAAAATAATATTATTTAAAATCAAGAGGATTTCCGAATAACATGTAACGAGCGTAACAAGAATTTTAAAACAAAAAATTCTTAGACAGAGCCGGTTATTTGGATAGAGCTAATTTCCTAAATGAAGATCCTTGTTTTGAAAGAAGCTCAAAGAGTGAAAATCAAAACACCATATATAACGGCATTCATAAAATCTTTTCGCAACAAACAATCATTCTAAAATAGAGCTTTTTCTTCAACAAAAATTATAAAATAGAAGCCGAGATAACGCTGAAAGAAAGTTCAAAGAACCAAGATAACTGATCAAAAATTAAAGTCCCGAGATTAATGGTATCTTGTTGAAGGATAGCTAATTCAACACATATTAATGTGTCCTACTTTTGGTGACGATTTCTTTAGTAAAAATTATTTCTTCTAATTACAAAAATATAATAGTACGCTTCTTTCTTCCTTTTTTATTTTTTGAATCATTTTTAGTACCTAACTTTTTTTTTGTTGTTTGTTTGGCTATATTAGTTCCTTGTTTGCATGCTGACAAGGCGGAAAGGAAAAGTACGGAGGAATGAAACGTTTGACATTTTTTTTTCCATGATAACTTGTGTCAGTCAAATATCGTTTGGGAAAATAACAGTTTGTTATTCTATCGATGTGAATTTTATTTTTTTATCTGTCCTGTTACCACTAGTTACTTTCTCGTATACGAAGTATACAAAGAGAAAGTATTGTAATCGTCAAAAAATTCGAACTCGAGATTTTGACGAATCTCCACGTTTTAGACCTCCCTGAGTCCGAAAAACACAATTTGGGAATTATGTCTGTCTGTGTGTGTGTCTGTGTGTGTGTCTGTGTGTGTGTCTGTATGTGTGTCTGTGTGTGTGTCTGTGAACACGATAACTCGAAAACTATTAGAGCTACGGGGATGAAATTTGGTATGTGGTCTTTAAACATAATTTGTAGGTTTCTATCAACTTTTGGACAAAATCCGTCAATGGGAAGTCTGTCTGTATGTATGTTCGGGGTCATGCGAACGCTATAACTCAAAAACTTGAAAAGCCAGATGGATAAAATTTTATACACAGTTTTATCGTCATGAATGTAGGTCCGTATAAAAGTTTGGGCCAAATCCGTCAAAGGGTTGACTGTCTGTCGGTCTGTATAATCGCATACTTGTTCAGTTTTGAAACAAACTCCCTGCGCATGCCTACCGGTGGCAATGCCAGTGCAAAGAAGCAGGTACGAAAACTTGCAGTTTGCCAAAAACCAATTCTGACGCGTTTTTGTAAGGAAGCAAACATTTAGGACGTCTCGCCAGGTCCTGTTGCTCAAAAGAATGCGCAGGGGATTTGAATTTGTTTTGATCCTTCAAACCACGCGTGGTTCCAACTTTGGTTTACTTGCGACGGAAGTTTATTTGACGTCTTTTATTATTCTAGTTTTCTCTACATGTGTTAGGAGTATACGAGAAAGTTTAGGGGAGACCACTCCCGCTGGTTTTTGTTTTGATGTTTAAAAACTGTGTTATTTATAAAGCACGTCAAGCATGATATCTGAATTCTAGTGAGGAATCGAAAATGTCTTTGTCCAACTGGATTGCAATATTACACTTGAATAAAATCAATTGAAGAGTTGATCATTTAATTTTATATTTCACTAGCCGCCTTTGGCGACTACCTTGTGCAACTGGAATATTGACTTTCATGTCTGTTGTATTATGAATAAAAAGTGAATAACTGTTTAAAATTTCCCTTCTGTTACTTGATAAGATTAAAAATTGACTTGATTGAAATTGGCACGAAAATGATTACCTATTTATAAGCATGCTGTCAGAATAAAAGCGTTTTAATATTTACTGTTGTAAGTTAAATACTTGCGCATGACCAAATTTAACAGTAAATAATAAACAGTTTCAAAAAGTTGCAAAATATCTGCACCATAATATACATTGCATGAAAGAATAATATGGACCTTTTAAAAACTAAAAGAAATAACACGAAAATGAAACATAATTTCCAAAATATGCACTATCAATAAAGATATTAAAAAAAGAACTAAATATTTGGAGAAAAATATAAGTTTTCTGATTGGTAATTTACTGAACATGAATTTTTTTCTATACATTTTAGAATAAGATACTCTCACAGAATTTTAATGAAATTTCTAACTAATTCTCACAGAAATAACAGTTAAAAAGGGAAAATTCGTCTAGGAAAATCTTAAAACCTTAATTTAATAAAAATAGAACATAAAAAAAATACTGTTTTCGATCTGAAACAGAAAACACAAATTTTCTCGATTATCAAGAAATAAGTCAGTTGAAATATCATTTCAATCCATGAATTTTTCTCCTGAGACGACAACGTAACGCGTTAATTATTTCCTTCTTCAGATGCCAGAACCCTTTCGAAAGTACAGCTGGGAAAGGAAATCCTGTCACTTCGGAGCGCCACTCCAGCTGAAAGGATTTCATGAGCTGGCAAAAATAGTTTACCTTTTGTTGCGTCTGCGTCTTGCTTTAATTCATGAATAAGGTTTCTTCTATGATTTCGAAACAATGCGTATTGTTTTCTTTATGGATTAAACATGTTCCCGTTTGAAGAAGTTCCTTCGTAGTTACTTCTGTTACCCTTTATGATGGTTTTTAATAAACTCGATTAATTTTGAATGCGATAGACGAAGAGAAATTTCAGAATTTTTACTTTCTCGTACACGAAGTATATATGCAAAGAGAAGCTATTGTAATCGTCAAAAAATTCAAACTCGAGATTTTGACGAATCTCCGCGTTTTAGACCTCCCTGAGTGAGTCCGAAAAACACAATTTTGGAATTATGTCTGAGTGTCTGTGAACACGACAACTCGAAAACTATTAGAGGTACGGGGATGATATTTGGCATGTGATCTTGACACATCATTTGTATAGGTTTCTATCAAATTTTGGACAAAATCAGTCTACGGGAAATCTGTCCGCGTTCATGTGAACTCTATAACTCAAAAACTTAAATAGCTAGATGGATAAAATTTCATACACAGTTTTATCGTCATGAATGTAGGTCCGTATAAAATTTTGGGCCAAATTTGTCAAAGGGTTGACTGTCTGTAGGTCTGTATAATCGCATACTTTTGAACGCTATAACTTCTTAACAAAATTACTTAGATAAATGAAATTTGGTATGTGGTCTTCTAACCTTAATGGTAGATTTGTGTCCAATTTTTATGTCAATCGGTTAAAAAAAGCGTTCAAATTGTATAATTAATTTTTCTAATCCGATTCTCCCTGCGTATGCGCACTGGTAGCAATCTCTGTGCAGGCGATAGCTATTGAGCGAATTACTTCACTTTGCCCTTGAGCCGGCAAGAGTGGAACCTGTGACAAATGTGTTTCAATCGGTACGCATCTCTTTGAATTTGATTCTTTACCTAAATATTTTACAATCACTATAATCTACAATGAAAAACATTGTGATAGTCATTGGATTCTGGGTTACAGTAGGTTCTAATTTTTTTTATCCACGCGGGGGGAGGTTAAAGAGTACCTTTTTGGGAAGTATACGAGAAAGTTTAGGGGAGACCACTCCCACTGTTTTTTTTTTTTTCCTATTGCAATATAGGCAAATAGATTCCAAAATTAAATTGGCCGAATCCATTTCACGTACATCACACGAGCATGAAATAATTACTTTTCCGGAATAAGTTTTTATAAAAAGAATCTTGAAAAATCCTGTTACGGCTTATTTTCTGGTTTGGTCTCAATTTCGGTGAAATATGACCAAAATAAATAATAAACAAAAAATAAAAGAATAATATTTGTAGTTATTATAAATTATCATCAACTATAGAAGATATTAATTCCAAGCACAGTCTCATCGATAAAGATTATTTTAAAGAGATATCGATGAATCCGAATATTTTCTTTATTTCAAAATCATTATTTTATTTTTACTAAGTGGAATTCAATGTCTGACGGAATCGTTTGCTCGAAAGAATTGTTATCTAATAATCGGCGAACGAAGCTGCGTTTAAAAAAATATGATAGTTCTTTTTATTTGTTCACGTAGTCGGAGCACCCATAAATTTTGCTTATTGTGTTTGCAGACGACCAAGACAAAGGCCAGAGAGGAATCTATGTCAGTGAGCGTGAATGAAACGTTCCACTTTCCGATTGCGCGGGTACTGGAGCCTATCCGGAGCACCTGCTCCACCCCTGGAGTCAGTGACACCTGATTTCGAAGGCACACGTTGGAATCCAGTCGAAAGGAATACTACAGTCGAACCGCGATATAGCGAACCCTCGGTTACAGCGAACCTTTTACTTGGTCCCAACTGAAGCCCTATGTTAATAATGTATTTTCATACGTTTACAACGAACAGCAAACGCTAGAGACTCGATTATAGCGAACTGAAAATTTCTAAAACTTCAAACTTTTCACTTGCCCAAAGGGACATTTTTTACTAATTGTACTCAAGTCAACCCAACTTCTACAAGAGTTACCCCTTTTGCATGAAATACTCTGGTCCAGAGACCACATTCCTCGCCTATTGTACCTTTATTAGAGTCGCTGCTAACGCCATAAGTGAGACAAAGGAACAATAGGCAAGGCTCTTTACAGTTTCTATCTCCCCTCCTCCCCCGGAGGACACCTGGACTGGTGTCAACCAAGGAGGGGGGGGACTTTCTGGTCAGACGACCTAGGAGCAATCACGTGTTTTCTCTGCAATTTTAGTTTAATTGCTTGTCATTCTGTGAACTTAGCAATGACCATGGCTAACGTTGGCAAGCGAATTATTCAATACTTTATTTGTCCCTAATTACTAATGAAAATATTATGTTATTATAAAGTTTATTATAGAAGTAGTATCTTAGCATGTTAGGGCATTTTTTTTGCAAATACGGATACAGCGAACCTCGGTTAAAACGAACTTCTGAGTCGGTCCGTTGAGGGTTCGTTATAACGGGGTTTACTGTATTAACACAAGATGAAATGAATGTCAAGCTCACTCAAGGAATGAAGACATTTTAATTGGTGATACCCCACACAGGAGTTTTCATTCACCTTATCATGAAAATAAGTCATATGTGTCACAAGGGCTAGTCTTGGGCCTATTAGACCATGTTGTCTAATAGGCCCAAGCGTACGAAGAGCCCGCGTTTTCTGTTTATTATATCGACGGATCTGTGCAATAAGACATCTGTTCATATAAAGCGAATGACACCTGAGCCAGTAACCTCTCTCCAAATTTCTACAACACAAACAGCGTGAGGAGTTTTAATTATACAGTAGAGTCCCGCTAATCCGAGTCCTGTTCATCCGAGGTAGCTTAAAAGAAAGTAATAAAAAACTGCATTGTAGCACTATCTGTCACTGGAAAAAGAATTTACATTTTTTTTCGCTCGCGCTGATGCTTAAAATTTGTCACCTGCCTGTTGAGCTGGCGATCAGTTTTTCTTGGAATTTTCGCATGATTGCCGAAGAAGAAGAAATTGATGACACTGAAGATTTAAACTATGAAACAGAGAAGACCATTTCGCATGCAGAAGGCACGGCGGCGTTACATGTTGCCCTTCGCTATACTGAGCAGCAACCAGATGCTTTACCACATAACGTTTTATTTTTGAAACGCTTGCGAGACAACGCAGCAAGAAAGAGACTTTCTGCTCAAAAACAAACAAATTTAGATTCGTTTTTACTTTCTCGTATACCAAGTATACAAAGAGAAAATATTGTAATCGTCAAAAAATTCGAACTCCAGATTTTGATGAATCTCCACGTTTTAGACCTCCCTGAGTCCGACAAACACAATTTTGGAATTATGTCTGTGTGTCTGTCTGTCTGTGAACACGATAAATCGAAAACTATTAGAGCGACGTAGATGAAATTTGGTATGTGGTCTTTAAACATAATTTGTAGGTTTCTATCAAATTTTGGACAAAATCCGTCAACGGGAAGTCTGTCTGTCCGTGGTCATGTGAACGCTATAACTCAAAAACATGAAAAGCTAGATAGATAAAATTTCATACACAGTTTTATCGTCATGAATGTAGGTCCGTATAAAATTTTGGGTCAAATCCGTCAAATGGTTGACTGTCTGTAAGTCTGTATAATCGCATCTCCAACGAATCCTCTATCTCCACACGCATGTGTACTGGACGCAATCTTCTGTGCACGATATTTATTGACTCCTGCTTGGCACTTTTTCCATCCGATTCTTCATGCGCATGCGTACTGGTAGCAATCTGTGCACGCGGAAGGATTATGCGACTTTGTCCTTGAGCCAGCAAGAGTAGAAATCGGTACGCATTTAATCGGAACGCATCTCTTTGAATTTGATTCTTTACCTAAATATTTTCAGATAGTCATTGGATCCTGGGTTACAATAAGTTTGAATTCTTTTATCCACGCGGGGGAGGGGAAACAGCACCTTTTTCGAGAAGTATAATAGAAAGTTTAGGGGAGAACACTCCCGCTGGTTTGAACATTAAATCAAGTAAGTGTGATGTTATTTAAAATACATTTTTATATTTACAAATCTGTGTACGCGTTATTTTTTCGGTATTTGATCTTTCTATTTTTCAGTTATACGTATATATATAAAACTGAATTTTTCTCTTAGATTTTATTATGTAGTCCGAATAATCCGAGTTTTCAGTAATCCAAGTTGGTGTCGGTCCCGATCAACTCCGATTATCGGGCCTTGACTGTAATAGTTAGGAGAAACAGCGGAGGACACGAAGAATTTTCTATGGAATTAGGTCTCGACCTCGCGACCCTCCGACCCCTCAACCGACAGGTTAAAGAAGCTAGTTTGCACCATTATCTTTGAAGCTATAAGCTGTATACAGGGATGTCTTATGCAATGGGCAGTGGCGGCTCGTCCATTAGGAAGAAAAAATGAATTTTTTAAAAAAAACCTGAAATTATTTTAAAACTTGTATTTTCGTTTTTATTCTAATTGGCTTACTTTTCCGCTTTAAGAGTTCAATGATAATCGGAAGTGACAAAAAAGTAATAAACCAGCGGGAGTGGTCTCTCCTAAACTTTCTCGTATACTTCCCCAAAAAGGTCCCTTCCCCCCGCGTGGATAAAAAAATTCGAACCTGCTGTAACCCAGAATCCAATGACTATCGGAAGGTTTTTCATTGTAGATTATAGTGGTTGCAAAATATTTAGGTAAAGAATCAAATTCAAGGAGATGCGTACCGAATAAAACGCATCTATCACACACTTCCACTCTTGCCGGCTCAAGGACGAAGTGACGTCTTCCTTACGCATGAGCAGAGATTGCTACCAGTACGCATGCGTATGGAGAATCGGATTAGAAAAAATAATTAAGCAATTTGAACGCCTTTTTTTAACCGATTGAAACGCAATTTGGGCACAGTTCTATAATTAATGTTAGCAACCATCATACCAGTTTTTATTTATCTAAGCCAAAGGGTTTAGGAGATATAATTTTTACAAGTATGCGATTATACAGTTCGACAGACCATTCGGTCACCCCTTCGCCGGATTTGGTCCAAATTTTGATTCGGACCTACATTCATAATGATAAAACTGTGTACCAAATTTTATCCATCTAACTATTCAAGTTTTTGAGTTATAGTGTTCACATGACCGCGAACAGACAGACTTCCCGTGGACGGATTTGATAGAACCCTACAAATTATGTGTAAAGATCACATATCAAATTTCATCTCCGTAGCTCTAATAGTTTCCGAGTTGTCGTGTTCACAGACAGACATAATTCCAAAATTGTGTTTTTCGGATTCATGGAAGTCTAAAACGTGGAGATTCGCCAAAATCTCGAGTTCGAATTTTTTGACGATTGCAATACTTTCTCTTTGTATATGAGGAAGTAAAAACGTAAAAGAAAGACGGAAAATAAATCAAAAATTAAGAGAGAGACAAATCAGAGCTGCAAAGAATTTTACCCTCCTAGAATCGAAATTTCCTGCATTGATCAACGCGGAGCTCTCAATCGGAAGAAAAAAGCAACCCTTTCTCCCATTGAAATTATAACCCCGTGAGCTGCATTCGGAGTAGCTCACGCTTGGCGCGACTTCCTCATTTGTCCTTTTTTCGCTTTCTCTCGGTAGTCCAGTCGTTAAGCAGTTTTTTAAATCAAATTCTGGAGGAGTAATTTTTTACTCCTTTATCTTTTTTGGGGTGCTGATTACGAATCTGAGGTTTGCCACCAAAAAGTTTTGTTCGAATTTTAGTTATAGCCAAAAAACTTGGAAAAAAATTTCCCAGTTTTTCGCTTTTTACTCAGAAACTATCAATTTTTAGTATATCATCATTATATACCAAAATAATCAGCATAAAATGTCCTAGAACTTAGGTCGATACAACTTCTGCAGCACTGCTTGCTTCTGAGCTGACTTGTCGCCACTGGCAATGGGCTAATTAGCCTAGCTGTAGCCTAGGGGCGCCAATGATCCAAAGGCGACTGCAAATTTACTACACCGATTTTATTTTAATTTTGAACCAAAGAAGTTATTTAATTATAATTTTAAATATGAAAAATTTCCAATTTGTCAAACTATAAGGCGTGAATCAGAGAAAAGGTTACTTCTTTCTCTCTCTCTTCCTCTCTTTTTTGATCTTCAGTTATTTTATCAGATAGATATTTTCTTTAGGCCACAGACGTTCAAATTCCTAGTTATGATTCTGATGGGGCGCCCCGGGATGCTGAGAGCTTTTGATGCTTTCTGAGATTTGTTTAGATGGCCCTAGCTGTATTAAGCTGCTATCACACGGAGAGCTATCGTACGCTGTTTTTGTCAGCATGAGCACAATGCCACTCAGCAAAAAAGTTTGTAGCACGTGACCGGTTAGACGAGATGACTGACATCGTGGGCTGTATTCAACCGGCTTGAAAATGCACACGGATGCTGACGGAAAAGTGTCAGCAGCGATAATTCAAACCAATCGGGTGTGACTTTGACGGTGACGTAGTTACCGAAATCCCGTCTGACTGGTTGTGTCAACGCGTCACGTGCTACAAACTTTTATGCTGAGTGGCATTGTGCTCACTCTC